>APFE030790713.1:0-16693 GCA_000404065.3 Pinus taeda
TGCATACTTAATTGCTCCTCTGTAGGGTGCAATGGTCGGAAATGGACAAATGGCAGGGACAAAATGCGAGGTGGAAGATCATGGAATATTCTAGAAGCTTCCCCTCTGACACTTGCCTCTCTGTTTTCGACCAGGGATGAGTAAGAGATCATCATTCTCCAAGTCGAAAAAGGAACTACCAGAGAGAGGACACTAATCAAGATACCAAAAGATGACTCACCTCCCTATAATCATTTATATATGGATCCCTCATCACAGAGATCCAGAGGCTGGAATTTTGTATCTTATAGAGAAGTGATGTTGGTTTTCCGATGTACATTCATAGTGTTGGGTGATCTAAGATTTGCTTGAGGTGAAGGAGGGCTTTCTAGCTAGAGGATGATGCTGGGTCAGAACATATGGTTGTAATCCTCTTGCTACTTTTCATCTTAATAAAGTTATTCTAGTTTTCCTCCATATTCTTGCGTACCTGTTTATATATGCATTTGTATGGTTAACACACATCTGCTCCTATGTTATTTATGAATATAGATATTTGTTCTTTGATAGTAGTATGTTGTTCTGATTCCACAGGTGTTATTTGAAGATGGACAAATGAAGAAGAAGCAACGAAGCTCTATCAGGAAGGAGAGGAAATCAAGTGCAAGACTAAGGTTGGTCTCCTTGGTCGTCCTCTTGTCTATTTTCATAAAGGAAAATGAAAGTAGACTTTACTTGTTTGTTTCTAAGATAGCTACCAGTCTTAGTGGGAATAGCAGCATTCGAGTGGACACTATTCCCGGTAACAGGCACAACATGCACAAACATATGAAATTGTGCCTGTACAAGTAATATTTCCATCGCAGTAGTTGGCACAGTGAAGATAAGGTGAGAGGTGTTGTTGATCGCATGGAAAGGAAATTAGCAACATGCATTTCATTGTGTGTGCGAATGTGATCCCACCCACTTGGCACACTCATTGAGGTGAATACAGGAAGCAAGTCCAACTAGAGTTGGACATGTATTTTTATAATTTGATGCACATAGCCACCAACACATGCTTGGAGATCAGCACAAACACTATACATCAACATGTTGCTAGTTCGGTCACAGCCAGGCTGACCATATGATTGTTATCATACGATTTGGACGGATGATCCATATCTCTGTACCGAGATGCAACATAGGCAAGATTTTATTTCAGCAAGATGTCAACATTGAGTGCACGGACACCATCATAGATGACCAAGTTTGGCATCCATTCACCACCATTGCCCATCACAAGGATTCCAAAGAGTTGGTCTCAACACAATGGTCCTCATACAGATGGTTGTATTATGCCATCACAAACTAATGTCAACTATTGTATATTGTCGTCACTATGTCGAAGACTGTTGACCACTATTGTCACTATCAATGAGCCTAATAAATATGTTTGCAACGGATACTAACAAATTAAATCTACAGAAACCAAGATCTACCATATCATTTGAGTCAACTAAAGTGTTGACGTCAAATCCTAGATCTAAACTCAAGTCGCTCTCATCAAAACAGTCTGTGTGCAACTGAAACGTTGTGCTCTCTCCCTCTGCCACTATATGTAGGTGACTGCGACTACAAAATCGCTCTTAGGAAGTATTTATGCATACGAATATGAGGATCCATGTCCTTGAGAAAGCCATGCGAGACATCACTACACTCGGACCATTCTGGTGAGAACAACACTTTGGCATCCTTGTTATGGTCAATGGTGGTGAACTGAAACCAAGCTTGGTCATCTATGATGGTGTTAGTGCACTCAATTTGGACATCTTGCCTAAACAAGCTCTTGCCTATGCTGAATCCCAGTACATTGATATGGAACCTCTGCCCAAATCATCTAACAACATTCACATGGTCATGCTAGGTGTGACCAGACTGACAACATGTTGATGCATAGTGTTTGCACTCATATCCAAGCATGTGATGGTTGCCATGTGCATCAACTTATCAAAATACATGTTTAACTCCAGCTGGACTTTCTTCTTGTAGTCACCTCAGTGAGTGTCCCAAATAGGTGGGATCGCACTCATGCACACAATGACATGGATGCCACAAAGTTCTTTTGCATGCAATCAAAAACACTGCTCACCTTGTCTACATCGTGGCAGCTACTGCGATGGATCTATAAATTGTACAAGAATAGTTTCATCTATCTGTGCATGTTGTGCCCGTTGTTGCACCTATTCCTGCTGCAACTCATTCTTTGTCTATGCAACTCCTGCTCTTCCTTGAGTTGTTGGTTCAGCACATGAAACTCCTTCTCTTTTCAATTCTCTACCTTCGAGCAATATTAATTTCATGTTGTCAACTCATATCCTTAATCTCCAAGCTGCATTCATCACGAGTGGATCTACTTTGGACTTGCCTATTTTCTTTGCCTTTATGCTGTCAACAACCCTCCTCTTGAATTTGTCACATGTAGGTGTGTCGCCTTCTAATGCTGCTAATAGTGCTACTCGCTGTGATTCCATTTCCATTGATGTTGATATCCTTGTCCATGAAGAACTTTATGTCTTCGTGGATAGGCAGGTTCAGAGACACTTGATCAACTACATCCACAGTTGTGCTCTTAATAGTTTCTTTGACTCTACTCTCCTGGAAGCCATTGTACTTTTGTTGCTAATAAATAGATGGAAGCATGTTATTCTTGGAGATGTAGCAACACTCATGGATAGAAATATGTTAGTCAAAAACTAAAGCAAACTTAAGGAATGACTTGGAACATACATGTCTGTTTGAACATGAAAGTTGCACAATTTCCACTGGGAGGTCGGGAGACTGACTGGCAAAACTGCGGAAGGCATAGTCCGAGATGTCAGGAAGCTGACTAATTGCTACAACTACACAATGCATAGTCCAGCCTAGCCTTCTGAGGACTGTAACTACGCAATGCATAATTTTAGTCAGCAGTGACATGCAACCAACAAACTGTAATGCGCTGTTTCTGGGGCCAGCAGGACACTGCCTCGAAGAATTTCGTAATGCAAGTCTCGAGGTCAATGCTTGGTTAGGCTTATGTAATTTCTATAGGGAAGGGAGAGCCTTCACTTCTAGAAATATGTAGTGCTAGCTCGTCAACGCACGCTCCAGGCCAAGGCATCCTATTCCAACCAACAGGTGACTAAAAATATGAGGAGTATAAATGCATGGTTAGATGAGTGCAAACAAGTGTGAATGATGATTTAGGCAAACAACAAGTGTAGGATTCAGAAAATGGGAAATCATGCATGTCTGTGAAGTGATTCACCACAACGGTTCCTGTTCATGAAAAAAATTGTCATGCATGCGACAATAGTGAGATGCAACAAAAACTAAAATGATTCGCATATAAGCTAACATACATGCAAATGACAACAAATGCTCACTGAAATCAGGCAGACAACACTCACATGAAGCAATACACAAAGAGTGACAGAAATGCAACGCAATACATGAAAAGTCGGCTTACCCGAAAAAAGTTGAGCTAAATGTGCCAACGACTCCTAGAGGTAATGTGGGATGTCAAAGATGCAAGGTCGATGTGAGGAATGAGCTTTGCAGTGCCCGGTTGATGAGTTTCAATAAAATCAAGGTTGTGACGTGCATGCCACAAATCAAGGAGAAGCAACACATGGTGGGAGGTTTCTGAAATGATCCTTCAATGTAGCCTCTAGCAACTAAAAATAGATCCCTGAATCAAGGGATGCCTATCCATGCTACCTTGGGATAAGAAGCTGATGCATGTAAATCAATTTTGCTTTGTCCAAGAGGGAACCAGTGAACCAAACTTAAGATACAAATGTCTATTCAACTGAGGGGAAAAAATGTGCATTTCTGCGAGGGAGTTGGGCTGGCTTCCTAGAGGAATTGTGGAATTTATAGGTAGAGAAATTGACTGTTATCCATAATTGTGCAATTTGTAGGCTAAGCAGTGCTGCTGGGAGGAATTGATCGATTTTCTCAATGAACAGTGACAGGTAGATTTGTACAATTTTGGAGCCTAGTAGGTTGTCAGATAAAATTGTGCAATTTCTGGAGAGAAGGTTGGTTGCCCTCCAGAATTAAGAAATTTCTTGAGGGAGCTGTTGAGCCTGCAGCTAGACAAAGTCTGGTGAAATAGCTTGTGAGGGGGATGCAACAAGCTTTGATGGACATGCTATCATTCTACAAGAAAATCACTCAAGCTTGTGTACCTGACAAGGTAAGACATGATCCTATGGAAGGCTGGTAGGGAGGCTACAAATGAAGCTAAGGAAGCATTTTGGAGGGTGGTTGTAGCCGCTACAACACTTGGCGACACACTAGTAGTACTCCATCTCTCTGAATGGACCTTGTTCATGAAAGGAATGTATAAAACCTTTGGGAGTATTGTTCTATTCGCAGTTCGTTCTGGTTTCCACACTTGCTTGACTGTAAGATTCAGCATCTTCCAAGCTCTTGGTTGATTGACACACATTCTAAGCCAGTTCAACACAGTTGTTTTGATTGCGGTTGACGGGTATATTAGTGCACAACCAGTATAGTTGAGAGAGTCTTAATGTCATCTCTGGTGTTAATCCACTACTATTAGGCCTAGACAGTACCCTGATGGAGTCACGTAGGAACATAAGCATTTCTTCATTGCGACGACTATGGGGCCTCATGTCTTTTGGTCCTCATACGAATGGTTGTATTATGTTGTCACAAATTGATGTCCACTGTTGTATATTGTTGTCACTATGTCAAACACTATTGAGCACAATTTTCACTATCAATTAGTCTAATAAATATGTTTTCAATGGATACTAACAAATTAGATCTACATAAACCCAGCTCTACCATATCATTTAAGTCAACTAAGGTGAAGATGTCAAATACTAGATCTGAACTTGATTCGCTCTCATCAAACTGTTTGTGTGCAATCGAAACATTGTGCTGTCTCTGTCTACCACAATATGCACATGTCTATGATTTCACAAACGCTCTTATGAATTATTAATACGTACGACTATGGAAAAATACACCTAAATCCTAGAGTCACTCCCTTACAGTTATTGTGTAAGTGACTGAGATGTCCATTTCACTCTCAAGAAAATCATATGTGAGTGATAGGGGACTTGAAGCTTTGAATCTACCTCTGAAGCCATGGTCACTCCCATAAGCCTTTGTTCCATTATCCAAGGTTCTATAGTCACTCTCATAGATTTATAACACAAATTTAATTAAAATTGGAAAAAAAATCTTACAAAGATATCACTAGAATTGATTTTTTTGGTTATTTGTACACTATAGATTCACTATTTAATTACAATTAATGAAATATGTATTTTATGTGCCAACATCCAAGGACCAAAATTCCATTTTGTGTGTCAATGACTGAGATCGATAAGACCCTAACCTAGAGCAAACCTTTTGCCTATGATTTTGGACCCTTGAGAGAACCCCTTCTGTCGAGCCTATGTGAACCAAAACAAAAGAGAAGAGAAGATGTTTCCAATTGATATTGAGGTATATTCTATTTATATGATTTTCTAAGAGTTTACTTGGGGTTAATACTATCCCAAGAATTTAGTCATGTCATTAGATCACACCCATTGCAGAATACATGTATGAATAAAACAATTGATAATTCAACCTCTGCTTAACCAAATTGGGTGATCTTTAGGTTAATTTCGGTCCTATCAAAAAGAGGAATATAATGCAATAATTATCTCATTCATTTGAGTTGCCCAAGCTAGAGATTTAACGAATTGAAAAAATTAACACTCCCTTTCAACTATGGAGAATTCCACCTACAAATATTTGTACGTCGAACAATATATCATCACGGATCATATTTTTCATGTAGTGTTTGTGCAATGTCCAGAAAAAATCATCATTGTACATATCGATCTATACCTTGCTTATTCATGTTTATCTCTTGATTGTTCCTTCTCATATGCACGCACATCCTTAGATGTAGAATAAGAAGAATATATTACTAGAGGTGAGCTCAATCTACCACCCTTTATCCATCAGGTTGCTATCTAGAATCTTTATCATTAGGCTGATAGTTAGAATCTTTTCATCGAGGACCATATCATCAATCAGAACATATTAAGTAGGAACCACATCAGGGAGAAATAGCTTCCACCCATACCAAGAAATAGGATAACTCGACACGTAGGGAAGTAATCGTTCGACCCTCGAATTTCATCAGGGAGCTTTAATGTCAACTTGGAATCATATCGGGTCATCTCAACCCATCCTATTGCTTACTGATCTTTCCATTGATGACCCATTCATGTGGTAGAACACCTGCGTGATAATCTTCGTGTGTTAACCTGAGCTATTGTAGATCTCGTTAAGTTATGATTGATACTTGTATTGAATCTTTATCTGTATGCTTATTTTCTGAGTTAATACAAATCTGTATCTATTTTAAATGTGTGCATTGGTTATCCTGATTAAATGTTTTCTTAAATACCATCACAAGTAGATTTAATCTATAATAACTCCTTAAGTAATTAGTATCGAGGAATAGCCCTGTCTCAGATCTGTGTAGAAGCAGAGTAGCGTGAGGCTACAAAACAATGTGTGAAACATCGGGCCACATCTAGACATACCAAGGGTGTGGAAAGGTGGTTCCAACACCCTTCCCTACTACCTCAGGTGAGACCTCAGTCCACACTCCACGGTCTATTTCTGAAAGGGCCAGTAGCTACAGGATTTGTTTGGCTAAATAACTATTTTGAGCCTAGGTCAAGCCCCTATGAGCCAACAAATGGTTCCATTACCAGGACTGAGATCTATCTAAGGTCTGTCTGATGTTGGAACATTGGAACCCTACAAAGAAAGAGCTTGAAGAGTGGTTGGATCTGAAGCTCCACGAGTTCGCAGTACATGAAAACAGAAACTCGCAAATATCAGAGGATGATTGGCTGGACCGCTGTATATACACAGATATCCATGAGGTCTTCTTTGTGACATTTCTGATAGAGCTATATGTCTGGATCACGAGGTTAGGTAAGAGCATGGGAATGTGCAGGCTAGATCAACCTATTGTGTGGACTCCAGAATTGGTGTGCAGGCTAGAAGACACCAAGGATAAAATCGCAGGCGCAGTAGATCATTGGTTGGACTGGTTAATAGGAGGATTTATCACTGAGTTCATGACAAATATAACTGTGAGTTATAGTGAAGTAGAAAGGCAATTTCTCCAAGGACTGCAGGGTAAGTATATCAAATCATTGAATATTTGGATTAAGATGCTACGGTGTGAAAAACAGATTATGCATGTCTATTGATGTCTGGAGTAACACAGAGCGAAAGAGGTTGCGAAGGGATGGGAGGGGTAGAGAACAATCCTCTGATTTCTATCTCACGGGAAAGTGAGGAGGAGCTCCCAAGGTTCTCACCAAGAAGCATAGTCTGGTTAATCAAGGATTGCTTCCCGTTGATACCACCTCCATCCATGACACCACCCGCTTCACCTACATCAAATCTGTCTACGGCAACACCGACCCCACCTCGAACCCCACCAACCACCAAAAGTCAGGATAGCAAGTGCAGTCAAGCTGCCAATATTTAAGGGTGTAGGAAATGAGAAACCAATGATATTCTAGTTTGCGATAAGTTCTATATGGGATGCCCAAGGTATAACAGATGAAAACATAAAAATGGCTACCGCAGTTAGCGCACTATAGGACCGCATGTTGACATGGTACATAAAGTACTCAAGTGATCACCCGAATGATGGAATAGCAGCAATCCAGAATGCATTAAACAAAGAATTCAACCAACCAAAATCAGAAGCACAGTTGGTTATTGAGTTCAAGGAGATCACAATGTTTCCTAGGGAAAACCTCTGGGATCTGGACCAGAGGTTAAAAAGCACCATTCATGAGGCTAACATGACATTCATAGATGCGCGACACTTCGCATGGTTTATGGCATCATTGACACAACATCTGAGGAAAACCCTATCCTAGCAAAATATTTCAACCCAAGCTGAAGCGTTAGAGACCAAAATGAGGTTGCATGAGACCCCAATACAGGATCCAGGTTTGGGATTTCAGCAAATCCACATGCAATTACAAAACCTGAGTTTGGAAATGCAAAGCTTAAAGCAAGATAGGGTGCCTCGACCGGAGGCGTGTGCAAAGGTAGGTCATATTAAATGTGAATGTCAAGGGCATGATAAGGACCACTGCCCCATCTTCATGAACTATCTAGCGAGGGGGCCCCGATGCCATTAAAACTGGACATACAAGTAGGACCAAGTGCCGCACTTGTGCTCTTTATCAAGTGGGTGGAAAACATGCAATGAATAACTGCCACCTATTACATAGCTATACCGAGACCCTGCATCAACTATGTTGCAACTTTTGTGGATGAGTAGGTCACGATGAGTGAACGTGTCAGAGTTTTAACTTAATGATGGAAAGGACCCCAACCTACCGAGTGCGGACTGAAGCACGAGGTTTCAACCTAGCCGTAGGGCCACATGGAGGATTTGAAGGACATGGCCAAGGAAGGGGAATGGGGCCCGAACACGCCACAAATAGCTTATCTGTTATAACTCTGGAGGGCCAGGACACTACACTCATGTCAGCACTAACCTGACCAGGATCTCTTCTCCATACTGTGAGTAGTTTGATCATGAAATGGTAGATTGTCCGATGTTAATTGCCTAGATGTGTGAGAAGGGAGTGTTATGGCCTACTCCAACTCAAAATGTCCAGATGATGTGATTAGAACCATGTGAACCAGACCTCATTGTAAACATGGTATTGAGGAGTGCCACAACCACAGGAGGTGACAGGAAAGAGTGCGACATCCCTACAGAGGAACTTGACTTTGAGCAGGAAAAATGGAAGCAAACACCTAAGGAATCTTAGAAGAGCTTCACGGATGTCCCTACTCTAGGTAGGAGGGACCAAATTAAGCCAGGAGTGAATCCCTCCATGATTACTACCTTTCTGGAAACCTACATGAAGCTGTTGCGTGATGGTAAAGTTGTTAAAGGACTACAAGAGTTGATCACTAGGTGCACCAGATTGGGTGAGCCACGCATAATTCGGAAACTAGGAAGAAATGCTCTATGCACTAGATGAGAGATGAGAATGACAACAAAAATCAACGAGTACGAGTTGGACCAGGTCATTCTAGACATGAGCTAGGATGCAAACATACTACCTAAGAAAACATGGGAAAGCATGGCTAAGCCTTCATTGTAGTGGTCCCCAATTCAACTAAGAATGGCCAACCAACAAAAGATCTTATCAATGGGCCGATTGCAAGAGGTAATAGTAGACATTGAAGGCGTAAGTATGCAGACCAATTTCGATGTAATAGAAATTGTTGATGACAGTAATCCTTAACCTACATTGCTTGGAATTGATTGGGCCATGGACATGAACAGGATCATCAATTTAAAGAGACAGAAGATGATGCTTGAAAAGAAGTCATTGTGGGTAATCGTTCCATTAGACCCAGTTGAAGGGGAATGCTACACCGAACCAGTGTGCAATGAGGAGAGTGACGATGAGGTGGACTGCATCTATCAGATAGAAACTCAAGACTAGGATCGGTTGCACCCCACAAACGATGGAAGAATATCATAGGAGCGTGATAGCACCTGCACACCAGATTCAGATGAGGAGACTGAGCGATGGCAGAACAGATTGTAGGTGAGACTTAACTGTAATACGATGATTCGATCATTGCAATGCGTGACCACAAAGGAAAGACAATGGCTAGCAAATAACAACACAACGAATGAAGGGCAGCTTGTCAGTCTTGGCACCTTAATCGTACGATAGGAGTAGCTTGGTGCATCGAAAGAAGTGCCATGTGCACCTAGATGGAGGCCGCAAAAGCTAAGATACAGGAGGCGGTTCCAAGTACAGATTGGAGGATGTGTGCGACAACCATGTTGGTGCAGGACGGTCATCCATCAACAACGAAGGGTACGGGTGTACATTGCATGACCATCAACCCAACCAAATCTATGCGGAATGATGGCTCACCTAGCCAGGCATGGAACCATGACCTCTATAGGCCGTCCTACCTACGAGCACCTGCACGAAGAGATTCAGCAGCTTTGGGTAGCTGTTCAGCGTGGCAAGTTAAACTATTTGCAAGTTAGAAGAAACAAGGGCCAGACTTTGAGAGAAAAGTGCGAGGCTGGATGAAGAAATTACTAAACTACAATTAGAAGTCACCCACATGGGCTACAGGGAAATTCTAAATTAAGGGACCAGACATGACTGGCTCTCCTATGCCACTAAGACAAGATACAACCCTGCTAGCATGGTTGCAATTGCACCCTGGTGCACAAGGACATAGAGATCTCCATCCGCTATCATACTCAAGGGAATGTGAAGTGTGCCTACAACCTAGGCTAGTTGGGAAATGGAAGACCTACACGATGGGTGTGCCTACCTGATTATCCGTAGGATGCCCAGTCCTAGCACCCCAGAAAATTGAAAGAGGGCGTGAGACTATAAAGGAGGCTGTCGAGAAGCTATGTGACCTAGCCACAGTGCACGAGCTTGATCACATATAGATAACGCACCTACATACCAGGGGATCCGCTACCATGCGGAAAGGATCGAAGGCGACCGTTGCAGGTAATGTTCATGATAAGATGGCACAATTAAGATACGTTGCAGTTGGCGATGAGCAATTAAGGTGTAACATTAACCACCAAAATCACATTTATGAGCCACGACAAGGGCGAACGACTGATTTTAAATTTGAAATCATATATAACAACCAAGAAAAGGGTCACACAACAATGCGCTGGGTCCAAGATGAGTGCAAGATGAATGACAAGCAACTAGAAGAATGCTTGTGATTTTAGGCATTGCCAGAGCATTACCAGGAATCAATCCTTACGTTGATAAACCCTACCATAGATAGTCTACAAACAACCACGCTGCAGGTAGCCGAGCTTCCTATGTCACCCCAGACACCACAGACCAAGAAGGACCCCTAGATTCTAGAACTAGTAAGAAGGTCATCGCGACATCTGCACTTTAGCAAGCTCACAATGGAAGACAAGGGTAAAACGGTCACAATTAAAAGCGATGAGGAGGAAGAGGGCTCTCCAACATATGTCAAAGAAATAAACCTCGAAGAGGATGCTCTCTAGTCTGTACGACGACCCATGTATGTGACTCCAAGTAAACGAAAAGATAAGTACCTATCAAACTAGATGAAGTTGATAATAGACTCATCATCTCGTCTCTTATGAAATGGGTTATAGTTGAATGCTTGGTGGTTGGCCATATGGTGAAAATCAAATTTGAAGACTGGGACCTAGTAGATACATCAAAATTTCCCCATTTGGCAATGGGCACCCTGATGGAGCAGAGTGCAGAAGGAACGACTACAACACTTTAGCCAAAGGAGTGGCTGCGAAAGGTGGAAAAAGTTGGGTTGCTCTGTCTCTTGTACATTCCCCACTTTCTCAGGCCCCCTATCACAATGTTGGTCATAAGACAATTGCTTTGTTTTTTCCATGAGGACATATTATGGATGCACAAACTCGTCTGCATCATAACCGAACTTGTGCATACGATCTCGCAGCTCCCCTGCGGCGGAAGAGACCCTTGGGAAATTGTTGATAGGAGTGGTGATGTAATGACGATAAAAACCCAGAAAAAGAAGTATAAGGTCGAGATGGGGCAGAAAAGATACGTTATTGATAGCATTTTAGATAAAGTAGTCCACGTTGCTACCTAGTTGTTGGCAAGGAAAGTGATGTGAAAATGTTGTGACACTGAGGTTCCGACAGTAGTCATTGTGCTTGCTGAGGAACGCGCAGCTGGAGAATGGTTCAATTGTTCGTAGTTCCTTTGTGAAGAGTTCCTAACCTAACTATTGAGTGGTCCAAGAGGAGGGCAAGACCTTCCATTATGTGTGGCTGTTGTTGTCAATTATGCTGGTTACCACTGACTTACCCGACGACAGCCAGTTCCCTACCTTGAACAAGGATTGGCCACAAGCTACCAAATACGCCTCCCTTTAGGTGACAAGGGATGCGGGAAGAATCCAGAGCATCAAGATCTTTTGGATACTGATGGACATGATTGTGCAACAATGGATTAATAGGAAACCTCTCCTGTCCAATGAAATCTATGAAAGTGTGAAGCATATTTTTTAGTTTAAAGTGGACATGCACTTTGTCTACATCAAGGAACGCAAAGACCCCAACCAGACATGGACCACACTCCCTTTCATTGCCATTGACGATGCTATTGATGCATTTTTGGATACCTAGCCACTGGCATGGTGTAGACCACAGGAAGTAGGGTGCAATGAGGCCGCTTTCCCAAGGCAGAAGGATGAATCTAAGCATGCTGCACAACAAAAGTGGAATGAACAACATGCTATAGAGGCTCGAGCAACCCGGGAAACGGTGAAAACTTCAACATGAAAGGCACCAGTAGGAGGGGCTGCATTGATAAGGGACAAAAGCACTCAGAAGGTACCCACTGAGATGGTTGTGGAAGAAACACCATCAGCCACCACGGGTGCACTGTTGAAATGACCGATTCCAACAAAACAAACAAAGCCGTAGAAGAAGGCCAAGGCATCTAAATTGGATGGTGAACGGACAAACTTAAACGTGGGTGTCCTAAATGAAATAGGGGACAAAGTTCGTGATGCCACCCAGGGTGCCATCGACGAGGCCATGTCAGAGCATCATATTGTGTTGGGGGAGCTTCGTACACAGCTATGAGAACTTGGGATCTGGCTCACACCAACAGGCACTAGCGCTACTCGTGGGTTTCCTAGTATGATAGCTAATGAGCCATTACTAAAGGCCCAGATGGCTCATACCATCGCGATTCCAGTAGGAGCACTGATCACCAACAATGCGGAGGACTGAGTTGTGCTAGGACACCTTATAGTGTTGGGACTAAACATGGCTTCCCTGCCGTAAGGGAGATTGCTCCAGCTCCACAATAGCACCACAATGGAGCCTCGGACTAGGGAGGGCCACACCGAACAGGTGCTTCGTGAACAGAAAATTAATATAGAATAGTTGAGCCTCCAACGAGGCAAAGCAGTGGTGCAGAATCAGTAAGTGGAGCAGCTAGTAGCAAAAGCCTGCTCGGGTGCCCCTGAGCTAGAGATTGAGGCTGAGCTGCCTATTGGGACATGAATCAACAAGTTGGGTATTGGGTTCCATAAAGTAAAGGAGGAGGTCACACAGATCCAGCTAGAGCTCAGTTTAACGATAGTAGAATTAAAACTGTAGGTGCACGCTTCGATGCTACCAGAGGTCACCGAGTAGCGCAAAAATATCATTACCTTTGGACGTGAGACGATCACACGTTCAATGAAGGAATGTACCGACTTGTTGACTCAGTCGATTGTTACACTTATCTCACTCTAGGAGGATCCAACACTTCAGTGACTGGAAACTGAGGCAAGGGAGCTCTAGCAAGCCTATGATAATATCAGGGGAACCGTGCAGACGGTTGCTATTACGCAGCGCTTGGCTAAAATAAGGGAGGCCCAAGACCTAAAAATCCAAGTTGATGCGGCTAGATAGAAGGAAGCCGTGATTAAAGCTCGTCTCCAACCATGGTTTGATGAGGCATTCATAGTTTCGACCAACATAGAGCGCAAGGTAGCACACATGCAGACATAATATGCAACCATGGAGACTGCGAAGATAGAGATTGATGTGTTAGTGACACATGTGGAACTGATACAACAGATGACAGAAGAATTTGCTGCAAGTACAAGCGAAGTGGAGAGGCTGCTAATTGACATCCACGTGAAGATTACCGCACCAGTTGAGTGACTTGGGTCGAGTCACGATGATTGTTTTGGGGGACTGTTGGGTAGCAGAAGCCCCGCTTAATGTTCATGGGGCACAAAGCCCAAAAGTTTGGGTAGAGATAGGGTAAAGACTCCACGGGATGCACGGAGCGTGAATTGTAATAAGTCAAGTCAAAGGGTTATCTACCCAAAGATAATGTAAAGGAATGTAAGTTGAGTAAGCCCGCCCATGGTTCGTGGACCATGGAAATATATAAATACAGTGAGGCTCTATGGTTGGAGTAGTTAGTTTTTTAGCATGAATGATCTGAATGGTAACAGGTTCATGAGTAAGAAGTTTTGGAGCGTTTCTAAGTCCAAGTCAAGGGTATTGGGTAGGGGATAGAGGCTCTGCAACTGTGTGTGCAAAGGCTTGGTAGAGTCCATAGCTGTGTGCGTGGACCCCTGCAGCTGAGTGCGCAGGGTAGATTTGAATGTATCGGCGATAAAGTGGAAATAAAGATAAGTTGATTTTGAAACATTGTGTTAACCTGAGCTATTGTAGATCTGTTTAATTTATGATTGATACTTCTATTGAATGTTTATGCATATTCTTATGTTCTGGGTTAATGGAAAGTTGTATTTGTGTTAAATGTGCACACTAGTTATGCTAATTAAATGTTTGCTTAAAGACCATCATAAGTAGATCTGATCTAAATAACTCCTTAAGTAATTAGTGTCGAGGAATAGCCCTGTCTTAGATCTGTGCGGAAGCAGAGGAGTGTGAAGCTACAAAATGGTGTTTGGAACATCCAAACCACATCTAGACATCCCAAGGGTGCGGAAACCTGGTTCCAGCAACCTCCCTTGCTACCTCGGGTGAGAGCTCTGTCCACGCTGTGCGGGCTGTTTCCAAAAAGGGCAGTAGCTGTGGGATTTGTTTGCCTAAATAACTCTTCCGAACCTAGTTGAAGCCCCTATAAGCCAACACAATTATACAATATTTGAACATCAAATGCCATAAGAAGCCAAACAGGTGCAGCCTACAAGTTCACACACTTAGGGCACACTATAAAAGTCAATTTTGCAGGTGTTAGATAACATTGTCTTAAATTGATATATTTTCATCTTAATTGTTTTGGATGAGTTTTGTCCTAATTATCATTATCCTATGCTAAGATTGTCTTAACTATAAAGTTTTGTCTTAAAATATTTTTGTCTCAAACTATTTGTCTAGAATATAAAATTTTGCTTAAAAATATTTTTGTCTTATATATATAGTTTTCTTAAAATATCTTTGTGCAAATTTTTTTTTGTCTTAAACATAAAATTTTGTTTCAATTTTTTTTTTCTTAAATTTATTGAATTGATATTTAGTTTAATATGAAAGTGATTTTTAAAACAAAATATTTTTTTGTCCTCAAAATGTCCTAAAAGTGCTCTTCGTGTGGCCCATAGTTGCAGTGAAATGGAAAATTAAATCAATAAGATTTGATATGCATTAAATAAACAGATTTTCATATGTTTCTACGATTACGTGCATATCAACCAAATAAATGGACCTCTTTATTTCTTTATAATAAATTTCTTAATAGTGGTCCTTCGATGTAGGAAGGATATAATTAATTGGTTTTATATTTCATTCACATGTTATTAAATATGTTTTCCATTGTAAGTTTATTTTAATAGAATTTGGTCTATTGTATTATTATTAAATGTTCTTTTTAAGAAATGATGTAGGAATTTGGAGAATTTTGAAGCGAAGTTTTATAACAAGAAAAATTCCATGGTTATGATGGTAATGAAGACTTCCATTATAAATTTCTTTTAATAGAATTTTGTAGGTAAGAAATTGAAGAAGTTTGAACCGATTTTTTATAAAAAGAAACTTGCATGGTTCTAATGTTAATGAAGATTTCAATAATGATGATTGTAGAATAATTCTTTGGCAATGGTTAAGTAAATTTTTAAATTTATAATAGAATTTTGTAGGTAAGAAATTGAAGAAGTTTGAACCGATTTTTTATAAAAAGAAACTTGCATGGTTCTAATGTTAATGAAGATTTCAATAATGATGATTGTAGAATAATTCTTTGGCAATGGTTAAGTAAATTTTTTTTTTTAAATCTGTAGAATTTGTAAAAGATATTGGAAGTTTATAAACTTAATATGTGAACGCATTTTTATTGGAGTTGACTACTCCATGGGGGTTTTACTAGGAAGCAATATGATACCACATGGGTTCATATTGGGTGATATATATTGAGCAAAAAATGACACAATATATTGAGCATATAACAATGGGTAAATGGTTTTATTATTGGCAGCTATTAACAATATAGCTCAAAGTTAACAAAAAATATAAAGGGTTATAAAAAATTCTAATGAAAAAATGGAAACGTACAATATCTAGTGAAAGTACGAGTTCTTCAAATTGTGAAGGTGTATTGGGTTCGTATTGGTAGGGGGTTAAATAATGTGACTTTTAGAGAGATTTTCCAATATGTAGTAAAGCTAAAGGTATTTTTTAATATGCCACAAACGCATGTTCTATGTTAGAGGCTCATTGAGTGAAGCCCCTGTGGACTACTCCAACATATACAAGTAAAAGTTGGGAATATTCAAGATAATTGGTGAAACAATCCAACATACAAACTAGACAAATATGTCAAATATTTAGTTAAACATGTTAAGTGAGAAAAAAATGGTGTGATTGAGCAGAGATGGAAAATTGCCTTCGCATCTCCAACATGAGAGGCAAAGAATCCAAGTGGTGAAGGATAAAAATTAGTAGGTTTGGTCCAAGGATAATCAAAGAAGTAGTACATTGTGATGAGATATAAATGCAGTTTTCATATATTAACTTTGTAATTGTAAAATAATTTTGAATGCTTGTTGCACTTGAATGGAAATGGTGTTGTAAGGGATCCACGATTGGTTGCACCCAACACCC
>APFE030790723.1:0-23461 GCA_000404065.3 Pinus taeda
TTGTTGAGTTGAGCCACAATATAAACATACTCAAAGTATGGACATAAGGAAAGAGTTTAAGTAGCCAGAAAGACCAGGTCCAAGCATGGATCAACAAAGCTACACATGTAGTGAGAGAGTCAATGATGTTTAAGGATAGTGAAGGTGCTAGCTTGGGATTGAGAGCCTTAGTGGTTTGATAATACCAGTAGTGTGTGAAGACCCTAAGGGGTTTGGTCCAAGGAAAGTGGATTTCCCTAGGAAGTTATAAGACATATTTTTCAAGCATAGATGATGCTTAGAAACACCGATTGTTGTAAGGATTTAAGGCTTTGATCAAACACATATGTGGTGAAGTGGCACATGGTTGTGGAATGGACCACTTGGGTAGATACCAATATGGCAAGTGACCTAGTATCATGTACCGGTATTCTAGCTTGAAATGAGCTATGGGAGATCTCAAGTGAGATGGATGATGAAGGATTGGGACCACATTAATCTCCCCAAGTCATTTTTAAACGAGGTTTGTTAGGGTGGTTCAAGTAAACTTGACTTGGTCAAGTTAATAGTAGTTTTCTAGTTAGAGGTTTATCACAACCCATAATGTTTCCCATTGTATTTTTCTCCAATGTAGATGATTCCATCTTAATTGGTCTTAGTTACCAGCAACAGTGTCTTTAAACACACCTCATCTCTTCATGAGCATAAGAAAGTATTTTCATTACAAGTGATTAAGAGGATGGTTCTGCTGACTCATCTTTGAATGAAAATTGATTAATTTTAACTTTAAAATTATAAAAAACAAAAATTTTTTTTAGCTATAAGTAATTTTTTTTAAAGTTAATAACATTTTAGTAAAAATTTTAAATATAAATAAAGAATTTTTTTTGTCTTTACATTGTGGAATAATGTTGTACCCATTCTAAAAATGACACGACTAAAAATTTAAATAGAGACTAGTGTCTTGATTTCTAGTAAAACTAGATCTGTCAGATCCATTAATTGTTAAACGTGAAGCCACAATGAAGACTTTGGTGTCATCCTTAGTTGTCTTCTCTCCACCACCCATGCCAAAAGATATCACCAAAGCCAACCTACTACACCGTCCATTTGCTGCACTATGCAGTCATGTATTCCACATGAAAGAATTCGAGAATTCTAGAGCTTCCCTCATCTATAAATTTGTAATCTCTCCTCTACCTGAGAATTCCAATCCAAGGCAAGGCCTTCCATGAGTAATAGAAGCCTGTGTTTTTTCTGTTCTCCATTCTTGTTTCTTGTGTTCTCCATTTTTGCTATAATTTGTCTTTGTGCTCTGTTTTGCTCCTATCCGCTGGTATGAGAGCTGAGAAATACCAATTTATTCACAATGAAATGATTTTTGGTGCTATGTATGAGACAAACCCTAGATATCTTCTCTTTGAAGGTTTGATTCTCTTCACATGCCATGAGGCCTTCACTCAATGAACCTCTAACATAGTGCGTACGTTTGTGGCATACTAAAAAATACCCTTAATTTGACTACATATTCGAAAATACCTCTAAAAATCACATTATTTAACCCCCTACAAGTATGAAGCCAATACACCTTCCCAATTTAAAAAACCACTACTTTCACTAGATATTCTAGGTTTCCATTTTTTCATTAGCATTTTTTATATCCCTTTATATTTTTTGGTTAAATTTGAGCTCCATTTTTTATATCAACCAATATTAAAACCCTTTACCCCCTATTATATGCTCAATATATTGTGTCAATTTTTCCTCATTATATATCCCCCAACATGAACACATGTGGTATGGTATTGTCCCCTAGTGAAGCCCCCGTGTCACATGCAAGCTACTCTGCTAACTATCTTTGCTCAAAAACCTCTTGTTTCTAAAACTATCAGTTGTACCCACATCTTCTAAGAACTTTCAGGCCCACGTATTTGTGGATGTCATTCTCTTTCATGATGTTAAGCTGTCAGGGGCCTTTGTGAGTCTGTTGCACATGAAAAAAATAGAAGAGTTGTTGCAACGTGTGATTGAGTGGCTGTCACGCAACATCAATATCGTGGCTGCAACAGACAATGTTGTGGATGACTTTGCAAGCTGGAGGTTGTTATTGTTTAAAAGAACAACATTAAAAGGCATTCAACACTTTTTATGAGTTTTTTTTGGTTGAATGTTGAATGTATGGACATATGCATGAAGAGTGAAGTGAAAATGTGTGGGAAGGTGTTTTTTTAATTTATTATTATGGTAGGCCCTACACATTTGTAATGATGGATTTTATGTTTTTTAATATAGAAGTATAGTTTACTAAATTTGAAAAAGAAAGGAAGGAAGGAGGTTGATTGTTTTTTTATTAAAGGAGATTAATTTTTGGCCTTTTATTTCAAAAGGTGCAATAATTAAAGGATTTTTTTTTTGTAAATTCTTATCTTGTAAAAGGATTTTAATTTTTGGGGCATTGATTTTATTGAGAATGGAGACAATAGCAACTGACATGGAGAAGTTGAGCGGGGCTAATTTTGCCCTATGGAAATCACAGATGGAGGCTATACTGATTTTAAAGGATCAATATTTTCCTATGGAGCGCACAACAAAGAAAACCTCATCGATGAAAAATGAAGAGTGGAATAAGCTAGATAGAAAGATGATTGCAACAATACACCAATATCTAGCAAAGCATGTGTATTTCAATGTGTTCAAAGAAAAGACGACAAAAGGATTATGGAAGAAGCTCCATGATATATATGAGAAGAACACAACATCAAACAAAGTGTTCTTGATGAAGAAGCTTTATAATCTCAAGATGAAGGATGGTGATTCAGTTGCTCAGAACTTGAATCAATTCAATATTATTACTAGTCAGCTTTCCTCTGTTAAAATCATTCTAGATGATGAAATTAGAGCTATCTTGCTAATGTGTTCTATGCCAGATAGTTGGGAAAATTTAATTGTAGTTGTGAGCACTTCAGAAACTATAGGGACCTTGAAGTTTGATAATGTCAGCACTAGTTTAATGAATAAAGAGTTGCAGTGCAAGTCAATTGCAGAAAACCAGAGAGGAAAATATCTAGCTCTAGTTGATCATGGTAGAAGAATTGATCGAGGCCGAAAACGGTGATCAAGGTCGAGAGGGGTAGGGTCATCTTCTTTAATTTTGGCAAACTCGGGCACATGAAGAAAGAATGTTGAGTCTTGAAGAAAGGAAAAAAGGATCAGAGGCTGACTAGTACAAATCACAAGTCATCCAACACAAACGAAGGTGAGAATATTGTTGTAGTCACAGATGGTGATATGTTTACTATTTTAGTAGAGGATGCATGTTTATGTACATCTAGTAGTAGCTTTCATTGGATCCTTGACTCTAGGGCAGCTCGCCATGTGACCCCATGTAAAGATAGTTTTGTTGCATATAATCGTAGTCATTATGGTAGAGTGCATTTGGGGAATAATCATTTTTGCAGTATTGTTAAAGTGGGGGGTGCCCAAATCAAGATGAAGGATGGACAAGATATGTTGTTGAAACAGGTCAGTCATGTTCCAGAAATGTGCATGAGTTTGATCTCTATGGGATGGTTGGATCATGAAGGCTATTCAACAAGCTTTGGAAAATTAGGCTAGAAAACTAGCAAAGGAGCATTGGTCGTAGCCAAAGGACCCAAGAGATGAACATTACACACATTGAAAGCAATGAAAGGAAAATATATTTGGATGTTGTCACAAAATAAGTAAATTCAACAAATCTTTGGCATAAGCGCTTGGGTCACATGAGAAAGAATGGCTTAAAATTCCTTGTTGCTGAAAATTTACTACCAGGTTTGAAATCCTACAATCTTGATCTTTGTGAGCATTGTATATATGGTAGAAAAAGAAGGGTTTCATTCATTAGAGGTGGCCATGACAGAATTTTTTTTTTTTTAGAATTGATACACTCATATGTGTTTAGGCCTGTTAACATTAAGTCATTAGGAGGAGCATCATATTTTGTAACATTTATAGATGAAGCATCTAGGAAGTTTTGGGCCTACCCTATGAAAAGTATAAGTGAAGTGTTTGGAATATTAAAAAAATCCATGTTGTTGTTGAAGGAGAGACTAACAAATTGCTCAAGTTCTTGAGAACAGATAATGGTGGAGAATATTTCTCAAATGCATTCAAGGAATATTGTAACAGGTTTGACATAAAGCATGAGAAGATTGTGCCTGGTACTCCTCAATAGAATGTTGTCGTACAAAGGATGAATCACACCATTATGGAATATGTGAGGAGTCTATTGTCAAATTCTGGTTTGGAGAAGCATTTTTGGGTAGAAGTTGTAAGGAAAACTTGCTACCTTATAAATCTATCTCCAACTACAGCCATGGATGCAGGCATCCCTAAAGAATTTTTGACTGGTAAGAAGTTGAATTATTCTCATTTGAAAATATTTCAATGTGAAGCATTTGTACATATTCCCAAAGAAAATATAACTAAGCTAGATAAGAAATCTATGGAATGCATTTTTTTGGGATATACGGATGAAGAATTTGGTTATCGTTTATGGTATCTAGTCAAACATAAAATTACTAGAAGTAGGGATGTTATTTTTAATGAGTCATAAATGTTTAAGAGGATTGTAGGTGAGGCAAAGGTCAAGAAAGTTATTGAAAGGTTTGAAATTTAGTAGGAAAACATCCCACCAATGCAAGAAAATGGACAACAAATTTAGGATCAGGAAGGGCAGCAAGTGGAAAATGATGAACACCAAGAAGAAGGAATTTTACAGGAACCTTTATAGGAGATTCAACTTGATAATGCACCACCACAATTGGTTTGTAGATCTTATAGGCCTCATAAGCATTCAAAAAGGTATCCTCCTTCAAACTATATCTTATTAACTAATGTAGGTGAGCCTAATTGTTTTCAAGAAGCTTGTAAAGTTGAGCACAATAAAGAATGGAAAAAAGAAATGGAGGAATAAATGAACTCTTTTCTAGAAAATAAAACATGGGAGTTGGTAAAGCTCCCAAAAGCTATAAAGGCTCTACAAAAAAATTGGTATTATAATATTAGACATGAAGGCGACGAAAATAAGGGAAGGTAAAAAAGCAAGGTTGGTGGTGAAAGGAGTTTCCCAAAAAGAAGGTATTTACTTCATTGAGATTTTCTCACTTGCTATCAAAATGTCATCCATTAGACTCATTCTTGGTCTTGTTGTTGCTTTAGACTTAGAATTTAAACAATTAGATATAAAAACTTCTTTCCTTCATGGTGAATTAGAGGAAGAAATTTATATGGAGCAGCCAGAAGGCTTCATAGAAAAATGAAAAGCGGACCTAGTTTACAGGTTGAAGAAGATTGTGTATGGGTTGAAACAGGCACCTTGACAATGGCACAAGAAATTTGATTCATTCATGTTGGAACATGGTTTTTACAAGTTGGAAGTTGACCATTGTGTTTATATCAAGAGGTATGATCAAGGAAAGCATATAATATTATTGTTATATGTGGGTGGCATGTTGATTGTTGGGAATGATAAGAATATGATCAATACATTGAAGAAATATTTGGGCAACAAATTTTCAATGAATGTTTTGGGTCCAACACAATAGATATTGGGCATGAGGATCATGCGTGATAGGAAAAACAAAAGTTTTTGCTTGTCACAAGAAAAATATATCAAGAAGGTGGTTGACATGTTTAATATGAAGGATTCTAAGCGAGTTGGTACACCCCTTGCAACTCACTTCAAGCTGAGAGATGCGCTATGTCCTAGTGATGGCAAGGAGAAGGAAGAAATGAGCAAGATTCCTTATGCTTCAGTATTTGGAAGATTGATGTATGACATGATATGCACATGACCAGACATTGCATATTTAGTGAGAGTAGTGAGCAGGTTCCTTGCTAACCCAGACAAACAACATTGGCAAGCAATAAAATCCATTTTGAGGTATCTCAAGGGTACTAGTGCTTATTTTTTATGTTTTGGTCATAATGAGATCATGCTTGAAGGATTTATAGATGTAGATATAGATAGTGATATGGACACCAGCAAGTCCACTACAGGTTATTTATATACATTTGCAAGAGTAGCAATATCTTGGGTGTCAAGGCTAAGAAGAATAGCATCTCTCTCTACGACAGAGGCAGAGTACACAGTTGTAACAAAGGCTTGTAAAGAGATGTTGTGGATACAGTGATTCCTAGGAGAGATAGGAATAAAGTAGGACACATATGTGCTATATTGTGATAGTCAGAGTGCCATTCACTTGGCTAAGAACCTAATATTTCACTCAAAACCCAAGCACATTGACTTAAGGTACCATTGGATCTATCATGTGTTGGAGGAAGGGAAGTTATACTTGGAAAATATCCATATAGATAGGAACCCTGTTGATATGCTTACTAAGATTCTACCAAGAAATAAACAAGAGTTATGTAGAGGCATGGTAGGAATTGATTCATGATTCTTCATTTGGCTTCAATTAGGAGAATGTTAAACATGAAGCTACAATGAAGACTTCAATGTTGTCCTCAACTATTTTCTCTCTGCTGCCCATGCTGAAAGATATCATCGACGCCAACCTACTACACCATCCATTTGCTGCATTGTGTAGTCATGTATTCCACATGAGATAATTGGAGAATTGTAGAGCCTCCCTCATCTATAGTTTTGTAATATCTGCTCTACCTGAGAAATTCAAGCCAAGGTAGCGCCTTCCATGAATAATATAGGTCTCTGATTTTTTTGTTCTCCATTATTGTTTCTTGTGTTCTCCATTTCTGCTATAAGTTTTCTCTGTGCTCTTTTTTTCTCTTATCATTAATTCCATACATGACTCAATTTAATGACCACCCATGATTGAATTTGGTCATCAGTCAAATTTATGGCTTACTCGAGGCGTAATAATAAAAAAATAGAAAATTCTTTAAGCCAATTTTTCCAAACTAAAGCAAATAGTATTATGGTTATGATCTTCGTTAATTGCAAAGTGAGACCATGTTGCCTGTGAATAAAAATCACTTATGAAATTGAAGTACGATATAAAATAGTGTCCCTCACATTTTCATATATGTATCTGATAATAGATTGTGTTAAATATCCATAAAGGGGTTTCGTGATGATGTTGGAATTTATTTTTCATCAAGAACATAAGTATTTGCCACTGAGTGAGCCAAAGATAGCATGAGAGCATGTCGGAATTAAAAAAAAAATATGGATTCAAAATTGCCAAAGCGAGTTTATAGAATTCGTTTACCATAGGAAGGGAAGGCCAACATGATCCTTAGTGTAGGCAGAGTAAAAATATATTCAAAGTATGTATTTAAGGAGAGAATTCAAGTAGCTTTTCTACATTAAAACATGGATCATCAAATTTAGAGATGTAGTTAGAGAGTGGTCATATGGATGAGAAAAGGGAGATGGAGTTAATGGTGTTTGAGGATTATGAAAGAGCCATTGTGTAATTAAGAGCCATAGTGGTGTGATAAACACCACTGGTCTGTGAACACTCTAAAGGATTTGGTATAAGACAAATTTATTTCTCCACAGAGTTACAATATTTGTTTTTCAGGCATACATGTTATTAAGATTTCCCTGCATACATGTAGTGCAATGGCCCATGGAGTCATCAAGTTGTGGAATGGACCACTCGAATTGGTACATGGTGGTAGGTGTAATGGTATCCTAGGTTGAAGGGGGGAATGTGAGATCTCAAATGAGATGATTGATGAATGATTGGGATGAGTTTAATCACCCCAAGTCAATTTTAAAGGGGGGATCGTTATGGTGGTTTAGGTAAACTTGACTTGTTCCTGTTACCAATAATTTTCTAGCACGAGGTTTATTAAAACCCATAGTTTTTCCCATGGTATTATTTTATAATGTAGCCAAATGAATGTTTATTGGTAGTGGTGACCAACGGGATCCTAGCAAGGGTGTCTTTAGACACCACCATTTTCTCGGTGTTTTGTGATCCTAACAAAATCTCTTCATTGTAAGTAAGTAGGAAGATTATTTGAGTGATTCATTTTCTAGTGAAAATTGATTAATATTAACTTTAAAATTATAAAAATTAGAATAGAAAATGAATTTCATTTTTTGATAAAGTACTTTTTTTTTTTTTAATTTAATAAAAATATGGTGGAAATTTTAAATATAAATAAATTTTTTCCAGTATTTGTCTTTATATTCTAGAATAATGTTGTGCCAATTTTTAAAAACTGCATGTTAGGAATGACAACAATTATTGTTAAATGTAATTATCTTGTAAATATGGGTTTACTATTCAGACAATTGCATAAGAATAGGAAGTTATGTAACAAATTTTTTCGTATTAAATTAATGACTGTGACAAAAATTATTGTTAAATATAATTATCTTTGTAAATCTGGGTTTACCATTCAAACAGTTGTGTGTGCATAGGGAGTTATGTAACAAAGTTTTTCATATTAAATTGATGATTTCCCAAGAGGCTTGATGTAATGGTTGGAGAGTCATTTTTGACCTTAAGAAATAAGAATTCCAATCCCTTGCCTCATGGAGGTTTCATTGACACATTGTTAGGGTTTTACCACTTAATTCCTTGTGTGGTTCAGTTTCTCATTATGTGCATTTCTTTCTTATTTATATATTTAATGGGGTTGAATGCGAACAAGTGGTATTAGAGCTAAGGATTAGAAGAATCATGTGGTTTAAGAAGGCTTGAGTGAGGTTGTGTAATAAGTGTGAAGAAGTTCAAGGCGAAAGGCAAATTTATTAAAAACTATATATTTCTTTAAATTCTATAAAGTTTTATTTGAAGATTAGTCACCCTAGTGCTAGAAGAAAGTGTAGAGCCGCTACTACTATTTGTTAGAACCTTCCAACCCATATAATAATAGATGACACCAAGACGGGATCACTAAGCCACTTAGATTAAGTCAAGCAAACCATAAGAGGAGAGTGTTGATTGAAGGATCTATGCTTTTTTGAAAATTGTGACGCCAACAGGGTTGTCTCTAACACCGAAAATATTTGAGGGATAGCTGCATTCCTAAGCTATCAGTCAAAGTCGAGAAAAGGGATAGTTAGTTTTATAGAATTTTTCTGGTAGTATTCGGGTTATAATTGTGCATTCTCATTGTAGGGTGTATTACTAGTTAGCTAGGTTGTTTGCATCACATTGTGGGTTCAATTTTCACTTTGAGCTAAGCCAAACCATTTTTGGGTTTTTATGGGTTTGGTATGAGGAGCTCTAGGTTAAATTTTATTAATTTTCTGAGTAGTTTCAAGAGTAGAAATTCAAATTCTTCTAAAGAAAAAACAATAGCAACAATAATATTTTCTGGGTAATTCACACCTTTTGTGGGATTTTAGGGTTAGCTTGAATTAGCCCAAGGGTATGGTATATTTTGGTGTGAAGTTTCTAGTTAATTTTGCAAAAATTTTGGAGCAAATTTGAGGGCATAAATAAAAATTCACCTCTAGTAGTAGGAGTAGAATTTATGGGCAGTAATTCAAAGGTGCAACTTACTAATTTTCAGTTCTATTTCAAAGGCATGATTTATTATAGAAGAATATATTTTAAGGCCATCACTTCAACTTTTTCTATCAAGAGCTTTATATGTAATTGATCCAATAAATATGATGAATTCTCCATTCCTTATGTTATTTGCAATTGAAGCATTTATGGGTTTATTTGGAAATATTATTTTATTTTTGCTACAATTTCATGGTTCTTGTTCTACAATTACTTGGAGAAATCTATGATAGAAGTTTTTAAGCAATTTCCTAATAAAATAGGAAAAATTATGAATCGCGACATTTCAATGGTATCAAAGCATGATCTTGGCTAGTTGTGCAGAAGTTAGCATGATCATGGAGGTGTTAGACACACATGCATTGTGATTAGTGAAATTATGGACACTCTAATGACACAAAAATGGAAGAGTACATAGGGGATCATGGAGGAGTTGATGAGGCAGAGGCAACAATTTGTGAGGCAGAATCAATAGATTGTAGAGGGGATGGAACAAATGATACATAACTAGCAGATAAGACCAGTACATGCACACATAATGTAGTAGTACAACACCCATAAATATGGCCTGTATGGCCATCCTACCATGCCTCGTTTTCTGGATGAACTGGAGAAGGAGAAGCGTAGGTCAATAGTTGCATCATCATGTAGAGGAAGGAAGTTAGAGGGAGAGACTACAGGGCACTTCTGTTGGTGGAGACAAAGCTTTAAATATCAGGAGCCTAAGGAGGAGATTGAACATGTGGCAGAGGGCATGTAAAATTTTGAGGATCACGTGGATACACCTAGTGTGACACATGAGGCACACTTTTTGGAGTTTAATTTGGTAGCCCCGATTGACACATTGGTGGAGACAGTTGAACATACACCCATTGATGAGGCCTTAGGGGACACACATGTACCCACCATTGATGAGGTTCCAAGAGGTGTATCCCTAGTTGATGAGGTGTTAGGAGACACATAGGTACTTAGAGTTGTGAATAAGTTTATAGATGTTACCTGCCCACAACAGTTTCATCAACTTCAGAACAACCTTCTAGCATTTGAAAAGAAGGCCATGACAATCCAGGAGACCATTCTGTAGTAGAATGAGGAGATGGAGGGCATGAGAGTAGTTCGTGCTAAGTTAGTAGCTAATTTTAGTCACGTTGGGGAACAGTTGGATTTCCAAATTGTACAACTAGAGGAGTACACATTGGAGCATCAAAGCAATGCTCTTTAGGCATACATAGGTGGGGATGATAACACTCTTAGGTTACCTTTGCACATTAGAAAGAGAGAGGCGGAGATACCTATACATATATCATGTGTTGATTAGGATTATGAGATGAGGCATCATGAGTTGCACAAGGCATAGCATCCATAGGTGGTAGTTGTTCCATGCATGGGTGTTTGAGAATTCGATCTCTCTCTTAGGGTTGGATGGTGAGAGATTTTGAGTTGGTATCGAATGGAGCCAGCTAGGTGCCTGGATATATCCATGCCTAGGAACATAGTCAAGTAGGGGCCATGTTTTATGAGAGGAGTTTGAGAGCCAGGCCATTGATGGGATCAAAGTGGGATTCCCCACCACAATATGGGTTTGGTTAATGGGGGTATTATAGGTGTGATGAATCTTGTGATCGAGCACCCACACACTTTCATATATCCATCAACACTAGTGATAGGATGGTTTCATAGGAGAGCAGATATATTTCATGACTTGTCTTGGCATATTGATTATGTGTGGGATCAAAGGGTGATTAGCCTACTCTGATAGGAGTTGGTAGGGGTAGGTGGCATTGACAGACCACCATAAAGGGTATTGCATGGAGATGGTGCTCTCTTAATGGTATATTGTACACATGATCTACTAGGGATAAGCATAGTATTATCAAGTCTATTAGCCTATGAGGAGTTAAATTGTTCAGGTCTATAAGGGAAAAAGAGGGGATATGGCTGACATCATGGGCGGGTTACTAGTATTGTGGAGGATGCATTAACACATGTGGGATTCCTTATGGTACAGGGTGGTATGAAAGTGAACGTTGGATTCCAATGGTGGCCAAAGTTGTGTTGTGGAGTTTAATGCTATAGAGAGGAGTGCAGGGATGCATATTTATGTATAATAGAGCATGATGATGCACAATAGGTTGTTGGAGTGTTTCCACCAGAGAGATCTCCTGACGAGGATGCCAGGCACACCATTGGGTTTGACACACCTATATTTGGAGAGTGAGTTAATCACAAGGATGGTCGTGAGATTCCATTGATCACTCTGTAGCAT
This sequence comes from Pinus taeda, assembly GCA_000404065.3. Classification (NCBI taxonomy): domain Eukaryota; kingdom Viridiplantae; phylum Streptophyta; class Pinopsida; order Pinales; family Pinaceae; genus Pinus; species Pinus taeda. The sequence continues at coordinate 11,740 of APFE030790723.1, forward strand.
TGCACACTAACGCTGGGGACTTGGTTATCATCTCTTGATGCTCTCATCACGAGAAACAAAATGTAAGAGGTTCATATGAGATATTTGGAAAAGACACAGTGCATTAGGAGAAAGTATTTCCAGCCATCACATATGATTAGGGTGTGATCTGGCATGTGCATACTTGGGGATTGTCTGAATTGTTGCGTGGGTAGCATGTACTCCAACCTTGAGCCCACATTTAGGGAGATTAAAGATACTTGTTGGGAGAGACATTATGATATCTCTTAGGAGCACATATAGGAGTGAGTGGACCCATCTTGCAGACAAATGTTTATAATCTATGTAGTTTTTGGCAGCAACTTCTGGAGGCAGGAAAACAGATCTCATAGTGTGGTATGGTGGGCATAGGGCAATCTTGCATGCACTAGAATGATTCAGGAAGTATGGAGTACATGTACTGATTGCATGGAGGGGTGCGAGACATGGTATGTGTTGGTTCCAATTGTTTTTATGACTATGTCACAGCTGATATGGCTATGGGATCCAAGGATTCAATTGGATTATTGGTCACTCTATTTCGTGACGAGTGGGATTAGGGTAGAGAGTGAACTAGCTCACTCTTGGTTTGACATATGGGGGAGCACGAGGGCCTTTGTTTCATGGCAAGAGAAGTTTCCCTAGTTACTGTGTGGACCGATATTGGCAGTAGATGGGTAAAAATTGATATCATGGAAATGTTAGGGCAGGATGAGCTTGTCCTTCACATATTTTTCATCAATAGGTTCCAAGAGGGGAGGTTACAATTTGCACATGATGGGTAGTTCGCCATAGTCAGAGTGGTGCAATGTCAACTTAGTGGCACCCTTTTGAAACTAGCATAGGATCCAGGAATCACAACATTTTGCAGTTCAAATATTGTTAGGGGTGATCTGGTCCCTACAAGGGAAGATCAATTATATATTCCATTGCGTTTTAATGGTCTGTTGTTGCAATGGGGGATTTCACTAGCATGGCGTGATGATCAACAAAATGAGATCAGGGGGAGCTCATGTGGGCAATAATTCATCTCCACAGGGGTTGGATTGTATCTTCAAGAGCCTAATCCCGAAGTACATGAGATTGACTACTAAGTAGGGTAGCTTCACGATGTGCTTCTCAGGATTTTTATTACTGTGATGCTCTACTCATGGTAAGTATGTAGAGGGCTCTGGGGTTTATTGGAATAAGAGGTGTTTTATGTTGATTATGATGGCTTGGGATCCTAGTATCAAGCTACTCCTTTACGAAGGGATAGTGCATGAGATAGGGATGACTTCGTGGTACGTTTAGGACCCTGGTATTGTTTGCAATGGCTGTTTGGGCTTGCAGATAGTGGGAGGATGCTTGTTCAGGCATTGCTTGAGGACAAGAAATTTATGGCGGGGAGGACTGTCATGTCCACAATTTTTGTGAGTGCAGAATTCACTAAGGAGTTTTTCCAATTTTGGAGATATCAAATAGAAGGGAGAAAATATTATTTTGTGGGAGAAAAGAAAATATTATTATATTAATGGAGAATGATGACCAAATAATATTTTAGAAAATGGAGTTAAATTAGTATTTCAATGGAGAATGGAAGAAAAGTATTATTTTATTAGAGAATGGAAGAAAATTATTATTTTATCGAATGGTGACAAACTATTATTTTATTCAAATGGTGGAAAAAATTGGAAAATGTTCCCCACCAATAAAATATTAAGGAAAAATAGAGGATCTAGAAGCTAGAGGGAGGCTCCATGAAGAATTATAAGAGGAGGACTAACTCAATTGCAAATCATTTTACCTTATCTTTTTTATTTGACATCTAAACCTGAGTTCTCTTGAGCTGTTCAGCCAAAACAACTAGTGTTGCTTCGTAGAAAGGATTTCGAAGAGGAAATTTCACCTCTATCTTTGGTGAACTTTGAGTGTCTCCCTAGTGAGGCTTTAGGGGAGTCTATTTTAGGACTTCCATTGGAGTTTATTGCAAAACATTCATACAAAAATTTGTTATTTCTGGGTGCAGAAGACAAAATTGCGGGGTTTATTTGGAGCAACATCTTTCTATTGTAGGTGTCGGGTATTTGTAAGAGATTTTCTATTGGTTAGAGGACAATTTTGGCAACATTTTCGGAGATGTTCCTATATCTTTTTTTTGGGCCATATTTTCTCTTACAACACCTACGCAGGGGTTGGAGAACAAAGTTTTTGTCGGTGTTTGGTGTCGGAATTTGTCGACATCTTTTAATTGGAAGTGATAGATATTTACAGAAGGATATTTGTGCACAATCTCTTAGCCATTTGTTTGAGATTTTTATCATTTATCATCAATTCCTCTCTAGTTGGGCGCAAAACTATGTAGCTAGAAATTCACTTTATTTTAGCCCAATCAATTATTGGGTTTTGCTAGTTTAGGTGTGAGGAGCCTATAACTAATTTTATAGAATTTTAAAGGAAATATTAGGTTAGAATCATGCATTCTTATTGTAGGGCATATTGTTGGTTCTAGTTTGCATTACATTGTGGGTTTGATTTTGGCTTGGAGTTAAGCCAAACCATTTGTCGTTTTTTATGGATTTGGTATGAGGAGCTCAAGGTTAAATTTTCATAATTTTTTGAGCAGTGAGGGGAGAAATTCTAATTCTTCTCCAATAGTAGCAAAAAGAACAAGAATTTTTTTTGCACATTTTGTGGGCTTTCAAGGTCAATTGGAATTAGCCCAAGATTTTCTTGGGTTTACTAGATTTTGGAATTAGCCAATTCTGGGTTTAGTAGATTTTGGTGAGAGAAACCTCTAGTTAATTTTGCAAAAAATTTGGAGCAAATTTGAGGGCATAAATCACAATTCACCTCCAATAGTAGCTTTAGTAGAATTTCTAGATAGTAATTCATAGGTGCAACTTATTGATTTCCAATTCTATTTCAGAGGCCTAATTTATTAGTAGAATTTCTAGATAGTAATTCATAGGTGCAACTTATCGATTTCCAATTCTATTTTAGATGCTTAATTTATTATTGCAACAAATCTTCTCTGGCCATCACTGCAGCGATTTCTATTGAGAGCTTTTTGTGTAATTTCTCCAGTAAATAAATAAAGTTGCTTAATCCTCCATTTATTGTGTTATTTGTAATTGTGACATTTCTAGGTTTGTTTGGAAATGCTATTTTATTTTTGCCACAATTTCATGGTTATTGTTCTCGAATTTCTTGGAAAATTTTATGGTAGAAATTTTTAAGCAATTTCCCGAGAAAGTTAGAAATAATTATAAATTAAGATATTAAATATTTTTGTTTTATATTATGTTTTGTAATGTGAAAATATAACCAAAATATTTGGTTTTATTTTTTGAGTTTCTATATAATGAATAGATGGATAAATTCCCCTGAAAAAGAAGCATTACATGGATGGACATATATTCTAATTTTGAAGTCATTTGAGGCAATAATTTACAAAGCATTCATTATATTGGATTATGTATTATTATGAATTATAAGAAGGTTAATGAGTCTTTTTTAATTTACAAAATATAACAATACATTTTTTTTGGCTGCGATATATTTAGTTTATGTAGTTATATTTAAAAAATATTAATTTTGTCGATCAAATAAGATATTTCGTAACATTATATATTTGTTCATATAATTGTAAGTATTTTAATTATGTAAGTGAGCATGTGAAGTTTAAATAAAATAATTAAGAAGAAATGATATCTAAAATTTACTTTTCAAAAGAAAGATATCTAAAATTTACTTAATTAAATAATATAATAAAAGTTATGAATTTCTAAAAGAATAAGAAAGCTTATAATTTTTATTATAATTTTTACTTATTCCTAATTTACTTAAATGTAAAGTATAGTTTCAAATACAATTATTTCTAACATTGATATAAGTAAAATAAAATTATAATTTGATAAATTGAAAATATACTTTAAAAAAATTAGTTTTTTTATTTTCTCCTTAAAAATATTTACCCTGAAATTGATATCATCATGAATATTGTTGGTTATTTTAAAATTAATTTTAATAATAAATTTTAAATATAATGTTAATGCAATTTAAAGGCTATCAAGTTCAAAGGAAAATGTTATTGTTTATATTAAATTTTCAGTTCAAAATCCCTAAATACATTGTTAATAAAATTTAAAGATATAGAGACTTCTTACTAAATGAGATTTAATAATGGAAATTTGGGCCGGATTATAGTAAAATTTGATTTTTTTTTGAAAATCTAAATTATAACTGTCAAATTTTAAGATTTTGGGTTTCTAAAAATCTTTAATAGCGCTGAATCTATTTCCACTATTAAAAAAAACTAGCTAAGCACAACAACAATTAGATTTTTTGAAAAAAAAAAAAAATCAATCTAGCCCAAAAAAATACCATCCAAACAAATTTGTGAGGTTGGTAGAAGTTTGTGAGGAAAGAACTCGCTTTCACACTTTAATGGATTCGGAAATTTTTTCTTGTTCAGATTTTTTTCCTTGTTTATTTGTCGTTACAGGTAAATTATAAAAGATGATTTATTTTAAAAGTTGCTCACACATATCACAATTTTAAGTGTTAAATATTTCAGATAATGAAAGACAATAATTACTAAAGTAATTTAGCTATTGAATTAAGACAAATTGTAAACTCTTCAACTTGATATAAACGATAAAATAAATAACCTATAATTTGACAGTTCCTGTCAAAGTTACAGGAAATTAGGTTCTTTGAAAATGATACGTAGGAAAATGAGAAGTATTAATAATAGAAAACCAGGTAGGAAATAATTCAAAAGTGCCCCTAAATATGGGTGATGTATTGATTATAAGAGTAAGATATTTCAACAATTTCATATAGCGTTCAACAAATTTTATGATCAATAAATTAATGTATTTAACAATTTTTATTCCTCCAGTGGAAGAACTTTACAATCCAATATGACTTTACAACCCAATATGAAGTAGTAGTTGTCACTTACGTTTCATTTAAAAAAAAAAATACTATTTATATTAACAAAATAAAATATAGTAATAATAAAAAAAAAAAATCAAAATAGGTCATACTAAAATATTTGAATTTCCACTTTAATTTTATGTTAGGAAAGATTAAGTATTTAAAAAAATTAATAATATATTTTTTTAGTATAAGATAGTTAAAATATGACATGTGAAAATAATATTATTAATATTATATGATGTGTAATTTATTCCATATTCAATTAACATGTAGTATTTAAAAAAAAAATATTAATAACAAAAAATATTTATTTTTTATAAATAAAATATTATTTCAATATTTCAATGTCTACATTAAATAATACAATTTTATATAATTTCATTTATAGTTAAAAAATTAAATTAAATTAAAAAAAATCATATAATTTCATTTTACATTCTGAAGTAGATGTGCAATTTATTTCATTCATAATTTATAGTCGATCTATAATATTTAAAAATTATTGATAACAAAAATAATTAGTGTGCATCATAAATCAAATATTTCAATGTGCATGAGTAAAAGATTTTAACATTATATATACTGATAGATTGAAGGAATCTACTAATAGATTAAAGTCGTTAGTTATATATATATATAGTATCTATATATATATATATATATATATATATATATATATATATATGGACTTTTTAATCTATTAGTAGATTTTTTCAATTCAAGGTATCCGAGAGATTTGTAATTCCTTAAATGTTTAACATAAAGTTAGAAAATAAAATTTAAAGAAATATTAATAAAGAAATAATTCAATGTGAGTCTATATAGATGAACATGTAACATCTTAAAAAATATTATTAACAAAAACAATTCTATAGAGAGAGATTTTCTAATAGTTAAAACATTTTATTAGTACTTTTGTGGCATCCAAATATAAAATGAGTCTAGAGGAATCAATTTTTTGGTTTGCAACTTGAGATATTGGATCTCTCTCAATGCTGGGTAGATTTAGAGTTAAGATGGATCTATGCTATTAACTATTAACTTAAACATTTAGACTCAGTGAAATTACATAAAATTAAAATTAAAAAATAATTAGACTTATAATTAATTATAATATATAATTAAACCACCATTTTAATTCTCTATAGAGACATCAAAAAGATTTGATTCCTCTTTGCACTTGGTAGATTTGAAGTGACGATAGATCTTGTTGTATGATTTTAAAAGTAATTGTTGTATAATACTGTATTTTTATTAAATAAATGTACTTTATTATTTCATTTTATATGGTTCACTTTTATTTGTTATAATTAAATATGGTAAAGTAATGGTAAAGAAGGGTGGATTATGCTTAACATTTATTTGACCATGGATAATCATACTTGTTGAAGGTAAACTAAAGTTTTCTATGGTAGAATATCATTAACTACAGTTAACCATGGTTGACCATATTGCTTCATTGTGGTTGACCATGGTTCACCATGTTGAGCATGGTTAAAAATGGTGGCACATGGTTGACTATAGTTAACCATTGTTGACCATAGTTGGTTGTGCTTGGACATGTTGAACATGTTGATGATGGTTGACCATTTTTCCCATGGTTGAGTATGTTAGATTATGGTTAAATATACTCAAGTATGGTTGACAATTGACATTCTTGACAATGTTTTACCATGTAGACCATGGTTGACCTTCGATTGACCATAGGTGACCACTAACACCATTTTCATAAAAGTGGTTGACATCGACACCATTTCAAATACTCATTGGCATATGAAAGGTGGAAAATGGTGTATATCAGTGTGTATCAATCACTTTTACTAATGTGGTTGTATTAGTTAATAGTTGATGTGCGTGGGGAAGATTAGTAGACATGGTTGACAATGGCTGGGTATGTTGAATAATTGTTTACCATATTGACCATACATGACCATGGTTTGACCATTTTGACCATGTTTGATAATTTTGACCATGGTTGATTATCATTGTTCATGATAACCATGGTTAAGCATGGTTGACCATGGTGCTTGAAGTTGTCAATTTTTAACTATGGTTGACCAAAGATAACAATAGTTAGTCATGGTAGACTAAGGTAGACCATAGTTAACCATGGTTGAATATGGTAGGTTAATTCTAATCATGGTTTAGTATCACTAATTAAGGTTTATCATGGTATTTTAGGATCAATCATGGTGGGCGTAGTTAACCATGGATGACTATGGTTGAACATGGTGAGCATAGTGAGCATGGTTGACCATGACCAACTACGGTCAACCGTAATCAACTATGTTCAACCATTGTAAGTGAAAATAGTTGACTATGATTGACTATGGTTGACCATGGATGATCATGGTTTTTTGTTGTTAACCTTGGTTAACTAAGATTAAATATGGTAACTATTGTTGATAGAATATTATTGGTTTTTCATGGTTGATTAACATTTAACATGGTTGACTGTCATTAACCAATGTGACCTCTAGTTTACTAGGTTACTTAAGGTAGACAATGATTGGCTATGGTTGACCTTTGTTGACCATGGTTTAGTTGTGTTGAACATGGTATACCATGGTTGATCATGATTTCTATGATTGACTATTGTTGACCAAATATGATCATGGTTAACCTTGTAGATGATGGTAGATCATGGTTGGCTAAGGTTAATCATCACTAATCATGGTTAATCACGGTTGATATGATTGAAAATGTTAAACCATGTTGACCATGTTAATGATGTTGATCGTGTTGAACATGGTTTAACCTTGATTACCATGATTGACCATGATGACCAATTAACCATGTTATCTATGGCTAAATATGGGTGACCATGGTTGACCATGTTTTCTATGGTGAACTATGTGTGATTGTGGATGTCCTTTTCTAACAATGTTGTCCATGGTTCACCATACTTATCCATGCTCAACCAATTAAATATGGTCGACTATAGTTGACCATGATTGAGTATGCTGACCATGTTCAACCACATTGTATTTTCTAGACCATGATTGACCATGTTGGTTATATATCACTGTGTTTGACCATCGTTGGCTATGCTTGCCTATAGCTAGTGATGGAAAGATATAGTTTCCGATAATTTGCCATATTTGAAAATGTTTCACCATAATGGAGAATGGTTTCTATGGCTAACTATAATTAAATATGGTTAAATATGATCACACCTAATTGATTGATTATGATTTATTATAGCTGATTTTGGTTCAATAACTTCTCCATTTCACTCTAATTTCTAATTTCAAAGATTCCAAACATTTATAATTTCCCATTTCGGCTTGTGAAAATCAATTATCTTTCGCATATTTCAATGCAAGAACATATCTGACAAGTGGAACCCTCTGGTATATAATGGGTAACATATTAAATTTTTTTGGAGTGGAATATGGAAAACGTTGTGATATAGATTACATAACGGATTAACAATTGAAATGAAATTAAATGCCACTTGCTCGCGTTCTTCTTAAAAAAAACTCCTTTCTACCGAACAATTTTTCTCTCCCTAATTAAATTCCATCTGATCTCTCTTTTCATAAAAAAAAAACACGTCTTTCTAATTAATAATTTTTCTCTCCCGCAGATGTAATCTTATGAAATATTGGTTGATCTACATTGTAGCCATCATTGCTTTGTTAATTTTACTAACGAGTATAAATGTCAATCTACTGAAAATACTTAATTCTATGGTTCAAGAAACTCTTAATAATTTAGTGTTGCATTTAAAATATTCTATGGTTCAAGAAACTCTTAATAATTTATTGTTGCATTTAATAATTTATTGTTGCATTTAAAATTAATTTATAGTTAATATATTTTATTTATAAAGTTGATCTACATGGTAGCCATCATTGTTTTGTTAATTTTTCTAATGAGTATAAATGTCGATATCATTGAAATACTTAATGTTATGGATCAAGAAACTCTTAATAATTTATTGTTGCATTTAAAATTAATTTATAATTCATATATTATATTTTTAAAGTTCAAACATTTTTTCCCTCAAAATCAAAGTAACCTTGAGGAAAATATATAATGTTTTAAACAATCAAACGCTTTTTTTTGTTAGGATTATGAAACACCGACAGAAGTAGTGGTGTCTAAAGCTATTATTTTTAACATCTCACAAGAAATGAGGAAAAATGAACATGAATTCTTTTCACTTTTAAATAGTCTACATAAACCATGGGTTCTCATAAACCTGAAGCTCAAAAATTGTCGGTAACTTGACTGAGTCAAGTTTACCCTAAACAATCTAATCATTCATCAACCGTCGCACCTAACTTGGTCCCAATCGTTCATCAACCATCGCACCTAACTTGGTCCCAATCATTCATCAACCATCTCACCTAAGATCTCACATTTCCCCACTCAAGCTAGAATACAAATACACCTACCACCTTTGTACCTATCCAGGCGGTCTATTCAATAACTTGATGACTGGATCTGCCACTACACAACATGTTTTCCAAACCAAAGTCTTAAGGCCTTACAACAATCACACGTTCATGTGCAACATGTATCGGTGAACAATAAGTCTTACAACCACTTACTAAGTCAAAATTTCACAACTTGGACCAAAAAACCTTAGGGTGTTCACCCACCACTGGAATGATCCTACACCCTACTATGACCCTTATCAAACACTAGCTCCTTCAATATAATTAAACATCATTGGATCCATCTCCATTTTTTCGTCCATACGATGACTCTCTCTACATTTCTAGCTTTGTTGATTCATATCTTGACCTATCATTTCTCACTACTTTATCTCTCTCTCCCCTTATATCTTCAACCCATGCTATTCATCTGCATCCTCATTATCATTGTGTGTCCTATTCTTGATATTTCCATAATGCTTGATTTCCTCTTTTTGTTTCTACTAGACCTACCACAAGTAATGTCCTTTCTGGTGTCACCATCATCATATGACTCAAAATAACCACTTCCAATATTAAGGGGAGAATATTTCCTGCCAATTTCATCCGAGGGTGAACTAGAAGTGATTTTCCATATGCAAGTCTTCAATTTATTCATAAACCTCTATTGTTTCAACCTTCGATATATCACGAAATCATTTACCTTCAAATCTGCATCCTCATCATCATCTTGGGCAATTGTTAGGATCACGAAATATCGACACAAGTTGTGGTGTCTAATGACAACATTGTTGGGATCCCACTGGCCACAAGGACAAACTAACATAGATAATTTATGCCTTTAAATAGGCTACACTAGAGAGAAATACTATGGAAAAATCCATAGGTTCTCATAATCTTGAAGCTCAAAAACTGCCAATAACTTGATCGAATCAAATTTACCTAAACCACCTTAACCTTTTGATATATAATTTTCCATTAATATAAAGAATACTTTATATGAGGGCTCACACAGAATTGTTTAATTTGAATATAGAGCACAGCATTTTCATTATTGAGTATGAAAAGTTAAGCTGTCGTAATTATGGTGGTAAAGTTAAGGTTATGATCGACAGCGTGCGACTGGGGTATATCACCACAAAAAAATGAGTCGTGCAGTTAACATGTGACCTGCTATCAGATTTTAGTTTCACGATTAATTATAAACTAAATATGATGCAAACGCATAAATATGATACATGATCTCTGAGGCTTGTTAGAAGTGTTACAACGTAGTTTAGATGTACTCACTCCAATGAATATAAATTTAACTCCGAGCAATTTACTTTATAACAGAATTGTAATATCATAATTCTTAATGCAAAGGAGAGCAATTTATAGATCTCGTGAATACTTAAATTTAATTAATAAATCACATTTAATAACAGAGTTGAATTTTTTTTAAACTTCATTCATAAGAACCCATTATTTTATTCAAAAATAATGGTTTTTAATAAATTAAATTATTAATATAATTTTAACCTTTTAAATTTAAAGTATACATTTTATTTAGTTTTAATTTATAATATATTTAGGTTAATTTTATATTAAAAATATATTATATCTAGATATAATTTAATATTTATTTTAATGATATTTTTATTTTTATTTAAAGTGTCACGTATAAAATTTAAATGATTTAATAGTGAAAAATATTACTAATATAAATTTAAATATGTAACTTTGAAATTAGTTTATTAATTTTTTTGTTGAAGTAAGAGTCGGTCTTTCTATTCAAATATATTTAAAAACAAATTACATAAAGTACAACTAACCCAAAGGAGATGTGGGCCAGAGAGTTAATGAGCCACACAACGCCTTGGGCAGTGAGCCAAAGGCTCAAAATCCGGGCCCAGGGCCCACAAAATATAACTATGAGACCTTCAAAATACAATCAATCACTGAGATTGTTTGATCCGCCTTCAGAGATCTGATGGACGAGGCTCTATATCAAAATGAAAACATGAAAATTCTTTAATTCTTGAATCAGACTCGATGGGGAAATAGAGACTGCCATATAATGATTTCAGGTCTGACTAGGGAGATAACCCTCGAGGATGTAGACCACCAGAAATCCAACAATCCCAATCTTAAAGAGAAACAAGCACGGAAGGTAACACCGCACCCAGACCCAAAGTCCAATAAATCCATCATTTGATTTAAGTTCAAGTCCAACAGGCATGGTACCCCCTTGCAAGTTGCTATGCAAAATCCCTAGGATTACATCAAATCGGCCTAACTACTAGCACATTAACCAAACGCCCGGCAAAGCTAATTCAAAGGTGATCTTCTTTAGAAAATTTTGTTATCATAAAAAGGCTTTTCATTTAAATCGACTCCCACCGTAAAATTTT
>APFE030790742.1:3629-17786 GCA_000404065.3 Pinus taeda
GAAGGCCTATTTATTGTTGAGAAACAATGGAAAAACCCTTCACATTCCAAAACCTAACCCTGGAAGATGAAACGCCAAATTGTGGGCCCCGTTTTTGGGTAAGTTGGTACATCAACTTCCCGGGGTCGCGAATTGGTCACCTTATCTCCGTTTGACGCGCATGATAGCCCGTTGGAAAGATCTCTCCGAGGACTACGACGGAAAACACTATTTTTAGAAGAAAAAATCGCTGGCGGTAGATTTCCCAAAAAACATCGTTTAGGGCCTCAAAACGGCTCCAGAAGTTTAGGACCCGAAAAACTGCTAAAAATAGTAAACTGTGATATAATTAAGGAAACTGAAAGAACTGAAAGAAGCACTAGACGGGATCCACGTGGAATTAGCAGGTGGCCACCAATATCCACCTGGATCATTGCCTCTCAAGGTACTCCTCTGACAAGTAGTGTTCTCTAAATATTTTTTAAATAATTCCCAAGTTACTTATGAGATATCCATCCCCAATTGGGATATTAATGTCTTCCACCAAATTAGTGTGTTTCCTTTTAGCTGGAATATACCCATCTTGGCCTTCAGGTTTGAGGTGTAATCTCTCAAGGTAAAGCACATAGCAATGTTTTCTAACCATGCCTCTGCAGATTGACCATCCATGGAGCACCAAAACTCTCGATATTTTACCTTTTCCAAATCTTGACATACATCATTTCTTGCAGTGTTTTGGGGTGTTTCATTTTGTATTACAGGTCCTCCATTCTCTCGTTCCAAATGGTTTATTAATTCCTCAAACATGTGATGGAATAATCTCATTATGTTCAACACTTTTCTGGCTGGTATCTATTCTTGTGTTGTGATGTCTTCCCCATCATTGGGTGGGGTGGTAGGAGTTGGTTCTTGTGGTGGTTCCATGTTGCGCCCTTTAGTTTCACCACTCCTTCTTGTACCTCTTCTAACCGTGGTTCACCAATGAATTCCGCCACAATTTAACACGATTTTTCCTTATAAGATAAAACTAGTCAAATAAAAATTATAACCAATATACGTGGTTCTATAATTTATTGTTATTATTATATAATTCCAAAGGAACAATTTATGCACTTATAAATTCTTGATGATATAATTCACTTATCAATTTCAAACCTTCCTATAAGATTTAATCATAAGAATACAATCAATCCAAACTAGCATAGTATTAAACAACATTATGTCATGTAAATGGTAGAGGTGGTCGGTAGTATTATCATAACATAAACTGAGAACATCAATAATAAAAAGAGAGAGAGAATAAGTTTCTTACTTTTTATGATTTCAATAATGGAAGTACCAAAAACTCTAATATTAATAATAAGCATAGATAAATATTGTGTTATATAGAATACTACTAGAATAGGGTAGTTATTATATTACATGCATGTATGATAGGGGTACCAATTTGAAACAATGGATAATTTGGAATTGCCTTTAATAACTATTTATATATAAGTACTTATATAGTTAAAAGTGTATGGTATGACACAACATTATACCTTAGTATATAAGATATCTAAGAACAAGTATTAATAATGAAATAATATATAATAATAAACTCCATTATTTATATGGAAAATAATTAAATAATTAGATGAATGTAATGATTCATAACGTTAAAATAGGACAACCATGAAGGATAAATAACTAGAATAGTGCAAGAGTTATTTGAGATATTATTTATATTCAGTTAAAGAAGCATATCTACCAAGAATTATTGCCCACCATTCTTTATGCAATTTTTTTTTAGCATAATTTAACTTTGAGTAGGACTGTCAATACATGGATTTACCATGGTTAAAGCCCACCAAGAATTATTGCCCACCGTTATTTATGCAATTTTTTAGCATAATTTAACTTTGAGTAGGACTGTCAATACGTGGATTTACCATGGTTAAAGCCCACCAAAATTTATGCAAGTTGTTGAGAAATTTTAGGTAAGAAACTTATTGATGTTGTTTTTAAAAGAATCCAACTATATGATCAAATTGTACATTAGTGTAAAATGTTTTAATAACGTAAAGAACATTATTATATTGTAATATCTCAAATCCAATATATTGTAATTTGTGAATGACCATAATTAGCAATTTAGTAAAAATAGATTCCTTGACAAAAAAAATTAATACCATTTAATTTTGTTCCAATACAAATTACCCAAAAAACATTTAACCTTTACTATATTTTTAAGTAATAATAGAAAAATGTAAAAAGTAAAATATAGTAACTATACTTAATGTTTTTTCTAAAAAAGAACACTTGAAATTATAAACCTAATAGACGAGAAAATACTTTGTAAATTGCAAATTATAAACAAGGGAGCCACTGCCGTGGCGGTAGTCCCTGCCGGGGTCTGCCACAACAAACAACAAACAGCAAGCAACACATGACCTTCATGCTAGTGAGACATCGCATGAGGCAAGACGTGTGCCGCGAGTTCGATGAGAAAGTAGTTTGTGCATCTGACCCAACGAGTGGTGGTTCAGTTCTCCCATAGCATTAATCCAGTGATCCAGGTTAAATCAAGTGCCCATGTTTGATCAATGGAATGAATGAATTCCCCCATCTCTTAACAAAAGCCTAAAGCAAGCCCTTAGAGCGGATTTGAAAAGATCAAGAAATTAGCAAATTTCGCAAATTCAGGTCATATCTTAAACCCATGATAAAAATTATCATTAAAATTATAAAAGCTATCGCATCAAAGTACAATCTGGTACCTAACACAATGGAAAGAACGACCGTCAATAAATCCCATGCTATTGGGCCATAAATGAACGGCGGGTGTATATGCCCACCGATTTCGACCTTAGCAAAATTGAACGGTGGGCATATACACTCGCCGTTCATTTATGACCCGATAGCATGGGAAATATGGCTTGAAAAGAACAATAACACTAAAGTACACTCTTGGTAATGAGATGGGATCTCCTGTCCCCCTTTTGATATGCCCAATCTCCTACTCTTCATGATTGCTTCTCGTCCATGGAAAACGATGCATTAATGGGCGCCTCATCTCTGTAATCGCGGAAAGACCCCGTATCATGTGAAGTGTTAGACAAAGTGCTTCAGAGTTCTTGGGTAAATTAAAATTTATTTTATAGTTGTTGAAATGAATTCAATAAATTTAATAATGAATGTGCTAGCACACATGAAGTACACTTGTCTTTATATACCTTAAAGTGCAGTAAAATATGGTTTTTCAATGTAATAAAAAGTAAAAGTACAAAATGTAAAGGTTATAGTGTAGCTTAAATGTTTTATCTTTTTGTTTTTTTTATCAAGGATATCATTGGATCACTCTTGAAATTTGGACAGTATGTTAATGTGTATGTAAAAGTTATAGTGTAGCTTAAATGTCCTATTTTTTGGTTTTTTATGAGGCATATTATTGGACCACTCTTACTTGAATTTTGGAGTATAATGTATGTAAATGATGGCATAATTTAAATGTTCTATTTATTTTTAGTTGTTTTAGGATATTAATAAATTATTTTTATTTAGAGTGATTTAAATGTTTTAAGTTTTAGCTTTTCAATGATATAGAATTTAGTTAAAATTTATTGAAAATCATATATTTGAATTGTTATATTTATATAATTTGTGTTATATTTTTTAGATATTAAATTTATTTATGTATTTAAAAATACAATTTAAATAAAGGAAAATTGTAATGTAAAAATATCACAAAATAAAATGTTTAAACTTTAGTCAAAATGTTATGATTGAAAATAATTTTTTATCTCCGAGGAAGTATATCACTAAATATTCAAATGTAAAATAATCACAAAAACAATATTTTTGAAAAGAAAAATAAGTAATTAATAATAATGTTTTTTTTAAATTAATTTTGAATTATTACCCACCTAAATTCATCTTAATTTTCAAATTTCCATAATTAATTCGTTAAACTTTTATTAAATAGAAAAGTAAAAAAATGTTCAATTTAATGTCAATTGAAAAAGAAAACCCATTCTATTCAACTCAATCTCAATTAAATATATATAAGATATTGATGTTAACCATTTATATTTAGATAATTGTAATACTTAATTTAATTTCCATATTTATCTGTTTTTTCCAAAATTCTATTTTATTTTAATTTAGATTTTTGTAATCCTCTTTTCCTAGTGAAGAGATCTTTATTATTTAAATTTAAAAAGCGAGGGAGATTTTTGGTATCCTCCGCCCATAAATGAAGAGATTTGGATGGGTGAAGCTACTCTGGGTGTATAAAGAGATTTCGATTTATCTTTATTTTAATAAATAATTTTGAATGACGCCCACATTTTTGAATTTATTTTTTTGTAAGAAAAACAAAATTTAAAATTCAAAAAAGAGGCGCAGAATGCATAGGCAACGATTCCAGTTCATGATTTTAAGAAATAAATTAATTAGGTCATGATCAAAGTACCATATTTACTCAGTCGGGCTCTTAAACAAGAGGAATAATACAATAAAAATAATCAACACGAGAAATCAAACTCTGCTCAGAACCGTGGAAGAAGCTTCGCAACTTGTTTGGCTCTATTGACTGCACATGTTGCTAAATATAAATTATATTAGCATACGATTTATTGATAAATACGTATCAGAATTAATAAAAATTAGAAACGTGGTGGACATAACTTTTGGAAAAATGGTTCGCGCTTCTGGCGTTAAGGTGATCTGTCAACCACTCGTCCACGGTGAAATACACCAACATGCATGTTTACCCGATGTCGCCAACACAGTTCGAATAGAGTTCAACATTTGTTCATCATACTTCATGGCACAGACACTTGCAGTGGCATGGTCGCAGTGGAGTTGAAGGCTTGATACCAATTTTCTTCTGTGAAAAAATCTTGTGACTGGTATTTTTCCGACCTCCTTTGAAGATTGAGTAGAATTGATTAAAGGAAAACTTCATAACAGTGCGGCCTTATTGTCTAATCTCTACAGTCATGAATATTCATCTTGGGAAGCCCTCTATCTGAAACATTTGGCATTGCATTCTCCAGTATTGCAAATTCACGAAGAAACTTGGAATAAACTTCAAAACAACTAAAACTGAGAAGTATAACATGAGGAACAACGACTTCTTTTTCTTTATATCTGCTTCTTCCTATGGTCTGGTTTTGCCACTTGTTTTATTGCAAGAATCCTGGATGATGTTTGATTTGTGTCCTCAATCTGTGGTTCGGATCTTGATTTCGATGCTTCTGGGATGCGTACGAATCACGAAGATGAAACCCTAGTCTGATTGAATTTTTGGATTTTATTACTATTTTGTTGATTTTAAGTTGTTCTTAATGGATAGTTCTGTGAAATGCAAGTGGGAACGGCCTGCTAAAGGGAAACAGTTCGCTGCTGCTGCTTCTACCTTACTCTTGTAGCATTGGAATGTGTAAGTGGCATTTTGAGTTTCTTGCATTCCATAGAGGATTTAAAAAAAAAGAAAAACTTCCCAAACTCCAAAATAATTCTACAGAAACATGCAATTTACCGAGCAACAAGTGTTTGATACTCCAACATGGCTGTCTGACAGAAACCAAATAATGGAATGCGCAACGCCATTTTTTAATCTTGCATTACACAGAGGATTTCAAAGAAATAAACCTACCTCCATTATAGTTCTAAAGAATTATGCAATTTACAAAATAGAATGTGCAAGCGCCATTTTTGGTTTCTTGCATTACAGAGGATTTAAAAGAAATAAACCCTACCTCCAATATAGTTCTAAAGAATCATGCAATTTACATAATAGAATGTGCAGGCGCTATTTTTTATTTTTTGCATTACACAGAGGATTTAAAAGAAATCATTTATGCAAAGATAACTTAAAAAAACAGAGGATTTTACAACGTTAAATATATTTATGCAAAACTAACTCAAAAACAGAGGATTTTGTGTGTAAATATTATGTCAATTTTGAAGATAATGCATCACTGTGAAGCCATTATTCTTTTGGGTATACATGGACTTCAAGATTTGCGATGTGAAATGTTTCAGGAATTGTGTTGGATTCTGGAGACGGTGTGACACATATTGTCCCAATCTATGAAGGCTACGCTCTTCCGCACGCCATTTACAGGCTAGACTTGGCAGGCAGGGATCTGACAGATGCAATGACCAAGCTGTTGATGGAGAGAGGCTACTCATTCACAACCTCTGCAGAGCAAGAAATTGTGAGAGACATCAAAGAGAAGCTGGCATATGTTGCAATGGACTTGGAAGAGGAAATGCTCACTGCAAGTGAGTGCTCCATTTTGGAGAGATCCTACGAGCTCCCAGATGGTCAAGTAATCACAATTGGAGAAGAAAGATTTAGGTGTCCAGACGTGCTATTCAACCCTAGCATCATTGGGATGGAAGCTCCCGGCATTCATGAATCCATTTACAGGTCTATTAAAAATTGTGACATTGACATCAGAAAGGATGTGTATGGAAACGTAGTCCTAAGCAGAGGCACAACCATGTTCCCTGGCTTTGCCGACCGTCTTGCCAAGGAACTCACCGCTCTACGTCCCAACTCAACTGTTAAGATCAAAGTGGTTGCCCCTCCAGAGAGAAAGTACAATGTATGGATCGGTGGTTCCATCTTGGCATCCCTCTCCACTTTCCAACGGGTAAGTGACTCATTTCTCCATCATTTCTCCACTTTCCCACTGGTAAGTGAATCATGCAATTTACAGAAAACATCATGCAATTTACTAACAATGCTATTTATATTTAATTTAGATCATACACACAACAGGCACAGAGAAAATTTTATATTACTTGGGCCTGCATCGCGGGAAATAGTGCCTGTGACGACGAATATGCCTGCCCCAACTGAAGCTCCGATTCCCATCAATATGAGATCGAACACTCCCAACCGTTTGGACCAAACCCCCAGCTTCCTCTGTTCTGGCCTCATCTGATGTTCTTTCACTCCTATTGAACTGAACATCGAAAATTAGGAAAAAAAAGACACAAAAAGCACACTGTTCAGAAAAGATATGGAAAACCCGAACAAAGGATGACGAAGTCAGTGTAAAAAGACAGACCAGACCAAAACCGTAGAAGTCCTTTTTTTCCGCTGACAAATAACTAGGGCTTCAAAAGGCTTACTGAAGCAAGCAAATCGCAAATCTGGGTATGTTAGCTCTGGAAAAGCCATGTAAATGCGAAGCAAAAGGAAGGAAAACACTTACAAAAAGGGCGCCTCTGCTATTTCTCTGGCCCGAAAACTCTGCTCCTGCAACTCCTCCAGCGCCAGAACTCTTTGCCCCTGAAATTCCCAGATTCAATGACACACGTAAATTTTCAGCTCTTGAGCTATATTCATTTTTAACATGGCTAGTGCGTAAGTTACCACAGTTGAAAAAAGAAAGACAAAGAAATTTACAGTTCCTGCAGATTTGTTAAGTTCCCCAACTCTGCCGGTATAGTCCCGGATAAATCATTCGAATCAAAACCCCTGCAAAAACCAGAACAAACCTGTACGCTATTGTCCATCCTTAAATATTTATTGATTCATCGATGCGAAATGAAATTGAAGCAGAGAAATGAGATTACAGTGATATCAATTTGGTGAGTTTCCCAAACTCCTTTGGAATTTCACCAGACAAATTATTTGTTCCGAACGACCTGCAACATCAATCCAACAGAGATTCACAGTTGAATCCTCCATTAAAAACATCAACGGCGAAGAATGAATGACTTACAGATATTGCATGTGAGTCAAGGAGCCCAGCGATGCAGGGATGGATCCATGCAGAAGGTTGTATCTTAAATCTCTGCGAGTTCAAACAACACAGTTAATTTTGATAAAAAATTTCAGGTTTTTCATTTTTCGAACTAGTTTTTCATTTTCTGAACTGTCGTTCACCTTCAAAACAATTAATTCTTATTACTACCAAACCAAAAATAGAGAACTTTCATAATTAGCTTACATGCTTTGCAGGTATGTGTCTGCCCCTGAAATAAAATACCCCGCAACAAGTGTTGATGCATCGAGTCTCCATAGTGACAGATGGATAACATGCCTGAGCATACTTATGCTAACCTCAAAACTTTGGTTAAAGCTTTTTGGCGAACAAAGCACCAGCCTTTTTTTTATACAGCGACTCTAAACTTTTTACCCTAAGTTTTCAGAAAAGCCCGGCAATAAGAGGTCGAAACATAAACTTTGGAAAAAAAATTATTGAGCAGAAAATTTTATTTTAAACATTGGCTTAAACCTGATATGTACCGGAAATTTCACTGGGTCAAAGCAGATTAATAGCTAGTCAACGATCTATCGATCGCTATTAATCCCATGCAGAGACTAATAACAGTTAAACTAATCACTAGACAACCTCCCAAAGAGATAGCAATGACTTAAAAAGAAAATCCATGAAGAATGACCCACCTCTAACCTTGCATGAAATAAAAATTAAAAAAATCACTCGACACCCTCCCCAAGAGATAGCAAGGACCTAAATAGAAAATCCATGAGGAAAGGGGGACAACACCAAATCAGCAAAGCTCTTAAATTATGGAAACTTTGAACCACTCATTGAAATGCAATCAGAGCACCAAAAGAAAATCACAAATATCTGACATTGTTTCATAGCTTACTTTTACAATAATATTAGGAAGTTGTATTAATATTATTGTGTGCCACTTCAAGGAGGAAAGCATGTGTGTGATAATGGAAGGATTTTCTTTTTCATATATATACCCGGTGGAAAATGAAATATTTTATTTATTTCAGAAACTTAACTTTGAATTTTTTGTTATTAATATTTATTTAAAAATTAATTTCATGTTAAATATAAGGAATTTCAAATTTTATTACTTAAGAGATATGTGTCATATTAAAATAAATAGTTAAAAAAAAAAAATTCAAAAAAAAATTCTATTGTTATGTATTTGAAATATTGTTTTCAAATGACATTAAATACTTTATTGAGATTAATATTTTAATGCAATTCATTTAATTCTATGGAAGAAATATGGAAAAAAAATTAATTTCTTTTGTACTAATTAAGAAAAACATACATATAATTTATTTATTTTATATTAAAAACTAATAAATTTATTTGAATTAAAAGAGAAATCTAATGTTTTTCCATAATTAAATGAAAATAATTTACAAATATGTCCCCATTATACTTTAAAGAAACAACAAAAAAAACACATACACTCAAGGAAAAAAAAAAAAACAAAACAAAACAAAACATTTAAATACAAAAATAACAATACGAATAATTCTTCAGGTATATTCATGGCATCAAATTTTCTCACGGTTTATAGAAATCAAGTTTTTTTTGTTATTTTTTTTATTCCAGAAAATAAATATTATAAAGAAAACATTGATGGGATGTATTCCACTCGTAGATGTAGATATGCAAACCAAAACACCAATCCATCTCGTTTAATAAATAGTCCTGTATGTCTACCAATAGCTATCAATCAGACGTGGCAACACACCTATATTTTGTTGCAATTATCATTTTTGAAGAAGTTTGAACATTGTTATCCTACGATCCGCACCGGTCAGTATGTTTTCAATTCTTCGACATGATTGTTTGAGTATTCAACTTCATAGATGCATTTCTCCCCTTCCCTTTTTAAGGAGGTTGGGCAATATTATAAAGTATGTTTTTAAGAGTATATGTTTTGGTTTTTTTAGAGGTTATCGGTTAAAAAATAAGAAGGGTGGTGTATGTATGTTTTTATAAATTTAGCAGTCAAATCGTTATGTAGAAATAGATTTTTTGTCTTACAAACAAGAATATCTCATATACCAATTTTATATCTATCTTAACTGTAAGCTTAAAATTAGATAATAATAATAATCAAATAATTACGATAATTTAGCATTTTCTTCAAATAACATGCCTTTGTTTTCTTCAAGTAACATGCCTTTGTTTTCTTGCATATAAATTTTTTTTTTAGTACGAAAAAAGAATGATTATATATTAATAGCTCAGAATTAGGAGAATACAATGCCATTCAAATAGTCCCACATCATAAAAGTTCCATCTGAAGATGCCATTTCAACATTTTTCATAAGTACTACCAAATACAAACATAAAAGGAGAAATAACAGTCCATAGAACTCATACAAATCCAGAGTTATAATCTTGCGTGATAAGGTTGTATGCAGTTCAGTACCAAAAAGAAAATAGAAAGCATTCAACATGTCAACTGTTGCTTCTAGCCGGCTATACAGTGTGAAATAACAACATGTCCATCCCTCTGGATGAATTAAAAGCAAAACAGTTATAAGACAAGTAGAGCTACAAAAAATTATACAAAAAAGAAGAGGGGATGAAGAAACTAGCCAGGTAATGGGAAGTCTCCTATGTCTATGACTTTCTGATTCAAGATAATTTCTAAGAGCATTTTTCCAGTGTTACCATTTAAGACCCTCTTCGATAGTTCATGTTCATCCATATTTTGTTCCCTGATAACATACCTGATAGTGGAGTTTCTGTGTTGATTCCATCGTAGTTCAATTCTCCTCAGCCAACCATGTAATAATGGGTTTGTGATGTTTGCATTGCCCATTAATTGATCAACTATAATTTTTGAATCCCCATGGATATGGATAAGAGGGATATCAAGGAAACTAGTAAACCATAGGAGGCCCCATAATGCCATTGCTTTAGCCTTTGTGTTAGTGCCACTACTTCCATGCCAGAATGTTTTGTATGTCAGTGCCTCTGAGATGGCAAGCAAAAACCCGCAAGCACATGTGTGTCGTTGAGCCGCAGCATCAAAAGAACCCACAAGGTATTCCATCTGAAGTTCAATCCTCTTTTGACAAGGTGTTTTGGAGCAAATTTCATTGGATGTATGCAGTGTGTGGCTGATTAAAACATTTTCACTGATCTTATGGAAATTTCCAATGCAATTTTGAAAGATGCAGTTGTTTCTCCACTTCCAAATTTCCCAAAAGAGAATACGTTGAATGATTCTCCAGATAGACTTTCGAGAGATCCACCACCGTAAACAATCTATAATGCCTGCATGTTGAATGTAGGGAAAACCAATATATGATGAAAGTATTTTGCATACCTGAATTGTATGTTGACATGTGAGAAAAATATGACTGTTATTTTCCGATTCCTCTTTTCAGATAACACAGATGCAAGGTCCTTTCCATTGTCGCTTTTCCAAGTTTTCCCAAGTAAGATTTTTATTATGGAAAACCAACTAGGTAAAGAAAATGATTTTGTTTGGGATATTAGTTTTCCAAAAAGCAAGTAAACATGTTTCTCAGTTAGTTTTGTATCCTTGGAATAGAGTGAGAGGTATATATCTACAACTTTAATGTTATCATTCTTCATGTTCCATAACCAGATTAACTTATCATGATTGCTAGCACCACAAATCCCAAGTTGTTTCATCCCATCTACAATGCGGTTGCATTCTAGGTCTCAATACCCAGATAAACCCAATTCCTGTGCTTTCTTCTAGACTCAATATGTACCCCTCCATAGTGAAATGGCTTGACACCAGAAGTATATGCCTCTTCTATTAAGAAAATTTAAGAGCTGCTTCGAGATCATATCCATATTTCCAGCACCCAGAATGTGGTCGATGCCAATGAGAATGTTGTGACCTGAGCCAACGTTCCAATCCAGGTGTTGTAGGAAGATCTTAGTGACTTTTTTGAAGCTGAGCCAGATAGCCGATCCATTTGAAACCCCAATGGAACCCCTTTGGAACTATTATATAAAATCAATATTCTTTAAGTATTTTTTTCTGATGACCAGGCTCCATGTTTCCATCCCAAAAATACCTCTCCATAGTGACTTGATTAATAACACCCATCCAAAATGATGGAGGTCAAGAATTCCCCATCCCCCCATGACCTTTGGCAGAGTGATCTTGGATAAATTAGACAAGTGAAATTTCTTATGTTCATGACTACCACCCCAAATAAAATTAGCCATAACACGATTGAGAGAGTGAATGATGGCAGCAGGAATATGATAAATATTGGCCCAATAAATCTCTAGTTGATTAAGGACTGCTTGTGTAAGGATGACACAACCCTCGGGGATAGAATTCTATATTCCCAACCAGAGATCTTCTTAAAAATCTATATATAAGCCATAGCCAATCGACATTCCTATATTTGGAGGGTTTGATATGGTATCCCAAGTACTTCATACCATGACCCATCAACTCAGCTTCAATTCCAAACAGATTTTTTATATATGCAATGATGTCCAGTTCACAATTCCCATGATAAATAATAGATTTATGAGCATTCATATATAGAACAGTAGCATTTTGCAAATTTCTAAAAATATGGAAAAGGCATAACAAGGAAAAACAATTCAGCATACCCATAATGAGCACATCATTGACAAAGAAACCATGTGCTATGTTGATGTTGAAACCCATCTTTAGAGCATGGAAATGACCTCGTTCCACCACTTCTGAAATATGCAAGCTCAAGCTGTCCATAGCCAGGATAAATAATAGTGGCGACAAAGAGCAGCCCTGTCTCAGTCCATGCCCTGCCCAAAAGAATTTTTTAGGGTATCCATTAATAATCACAAAGTAATCAACATTAATCACACATGCCATAATCCATTCCACACATTTGAGATGAAGGCCTATTTTGAATAGGACCAGCCTGAGGTAACCCCAATCTAGGTAGTCAAAAGCCTTCTTCAGATCAATTTGCAGGATGGCAGCATTAAGATTTTTTGTATGTATCGAATGCATGCATTCTTGTGCATTTACAATGGCATCATGTATTTCTCTACCCTGTAGAAACCTGTGTTGTTCAGGAGATATATAGCATGAAAGAGTACTTTACAGATGCCTAGCAATGGTTTTTGAGATAACTTTGTAGATAAGGTTGCACAACAAAAATGGTCTGTAGTCCTCAAAACAAGTAGGAGGACATCGCTTCGGGATAAGGGCAATATAACTAGACTTAATGTGATGGTGTACATTCCTAGTGAGTCTAGACTCCTCCACCATTTGTAGAAGTTCCTTTTTGAAAAGATCAAAGAAATGTGTGAATAGGTCCACAGTCCACCCATCTGGTCTCGGAATTTTATCTCCCTTGAATGATTTAAGGACACTGAGTAATTCCTCCTCATTGATGCTTCTGTATAGTGCATCATTTGATTCTTGGTCAAACATAGTCGTGTAGTTCTCAATCCCCCATATGAGATCTTCGACATTAATGTCTTCGCTACGGTCATATGCCACTTTGAAATGTGAGGTCGCAACTTTAGAGATTTCCTCCTGTGACTAGATATGATTTCCCTCAGCATCTTGAATCCCCCATATAGAATTTATATTATGTCTATGGTTTGAATAATGATGGAAAGTTTTTGTAATTCTGTCTCTCTCTTTAATCCAGATAGCCCGACTCTTAAGGCACCAAGTGGCTTCTTCAAAATCTAAGATTTGTTTCCTTTTTAATTCCAACTCCAGAATGTGTGAGCGGGTAACATCTGGAAGATTGTTTGTGGCCATCAACGAGAGGAGGAGGTACAGATCACATTGAATGTCCTTAATCTCTTTTTTCATGGATTGATTTTTTCTCTTCTGCCATTTTTTCACTTCCCGAGAGTCTCCAGTATGTCTAGTATATGATCCATAGGGGAGGATTCAATATCCCCATCATGGTGCCATGTATC
This sequence comes from Pinus taeda, assembly GCA_000404065.3. Taxonomy (NCBI): domain Eukaryota; kingdom Viridiplantae; phylum Streptophyta; class Pinopsida; order Pinales; family Pinaceae; genus Pinus; species Pinus taeda. Next base: position 17,273 of record APFE030790742.1, read on the forward strand.
CCTCACCAAAGTGTTAAACTCCAGATCATCCAGCCAGGTTTTGTTGAATTTAAATGGCATACCTTGGTGAACCATCGACTTCTTCAAAACAAGTGTAATAGGTCTGTGATTTGATAAGAAATTGTTGATAATATTCATCTACACATCTTCAGAGCGAGCAATCAATTGTTCATGCATTAAGAAATGATCGAGTCTCTTGGCGACATATGCCTCACCATCACGTTCATTGTCCCAAGTGGGAGCCATTTCCTCTAGGAAAATGTCCACAAAGTTATGTTTTAGAAGAGCATCACAAAACATCCTCACCAAGGGGTCAATCCTTCTGTACCATCCCCAAACTTCTTCCAATGCAATAGTATATTTTAAATCACCAACAATGATGAGGGATTCCAACTCCATTATACCATAAGAAAACAAACGGTCCCAGAAAATAGTCCTATCTCTGTAAGGAGCATAGGTGTTTAAAATATGAATGCAACCACACATTCCTCGGACATGCCCTTCAGAGAGGGTG
>APFE030790762.1:0-14447 GCA_000404065.3 Pinus taeda
AACAAGCTGTTAATTAACTTGAAGAAATGTACCTTTTTTCAGCGAGAACTGATATATCTGGGTTTTGTTATTGCGGAGAATGAATTAAAGATGGACCCAGAAAAGGTGACAGCTATAGTTAGCTGGCCTTCTCCAAAGAGTTTGTTTGAAGTTCGAAGTTTCCATGGACTTGCCAGTTTTTACAGGAAGTTCATTAGGAATTTCAGCGAGATTTGCGCACCAATGTTAGACACAATTAAGAAGGTGAATCAGCCTTTTCACTGGACTGAAGCAGCAGAAAACAGTTTTCAGATCTTGAAAAAGAAGATTACTGAAAGACCTATGTTGAGACTGCCTGATTTCAACAAACTTTTTCAAGTTCGTTGCGACGCTAGTGGTACAGCCATTGGAGTAGTCCTCAGCCAAGAGGACAGACCAGTTGCTTATTTAAGCGAAAATCTAAATGAAAGCAGACAGAAGTACTCGACCTATGATAAGGAATTTTACGCCATTGTACAGGCTCTGAAACATTGGCGACATTATTTGTTGGGTAGCGAATTTGTTTTGTTTTATGACAATTCAGCGTTGCAGTACATTATGAAACAGCATAAACTGAACCACAAACATGCAGCCTGGGTTGAGTACCTGCAAAGTTTCACGTTTGTACTAAAGCACATTAGTGGGCAATTTAATAAGGTAGCAGATGCACTCAGTAGGAGAACATTGCTGTTACAGGAGAGCACCATGCAAATCTTAGGATTTGAACACTTGAAAGAGCTGTATCCGACTGACACCGAGTTTGTGGAAGCCTATGAGGCTTGTCAAAACCCGCTGTTATGAAATGACAGCAAGTGGCTGGATTATAATCTTCAGGAGGGTTTGCTGTTCAAAGGGGGGCAGTTATGCATTCCCAACTGTTCTATGCGAGACAATATCATGCAGGAAAAACACAGTGGAGGCCTGGCAGGACACTTTGGAATTGACAAGATTGTTGCTCAGGTACAACATTTTTATTTTTGGCCTAAGATGCAGCGAGATGTACAGAGATATGTGGCTAGGTGTAGAACTTGTCAATTGGCAAAAGGTCACAGTCAAAACACTGGACTTTATATGCCATTGCCCATTCCTAGTCGACCTTGGGATTCGGTCAGCATGGATTTTGTGCTGGGATTACCAAAAACACAACGCGGCTTTGATTCAGTGATGGTTGTAGTCGACCGATTTTCGATGATGGCACACTTTGTATCGTGCAAGAAAACCAGCGACGCTACTTACATAGCACACCTTTTCTTTACAGAGGTTGTGCGGTTACATGGACTTCCATGAAGCATTATTTCTGACAGAGATGTCTAGTTTACTGGTCACTTCTGGAGAACCCTGTGGCAGAAGTTAGACACTCAGTTGCAGTTCAGCTCCGCTTACCATCCACAGACAGACGGACAGACGGAGGTAGTGAATAGGAGTCTGGGGAATTTGCTCAGAAGTCTAACAGGTGAAAATTCCCGGACTTGGGATCATGTATTAGCACAGGCAGAATTTGCATATAATGATTCTCCCAACCGTAGCACAGGCTACAGTCCTTTCCAAATTCTGTATGGCATCCATCCGCGAGGAGTGCACGAGTTACGAGATTTGGGCAAACTGGAGAAGCGGAGTGCTGATGGGGAAGATTTCGCCCAAGCTATGAGCAAACTGCACGAATAGGTTAAGCTAAAACTACATGACAACGGCCAGAAATACAAGCAGCGAGCTGATACAAAACGCCGGGAAGTTCATTTTAGTGTCGGGGATGAAGTTCTTGCGTACTTACGCAAGGAACGATTTCCAAAGCGAGAGTACAGCAAGCTCAAGTTTAAGAAAATCGGGCCCTGCAAGATCATTCGCAAATTTTCTGCGAACGCTTACGAGATACAGTTGCCACCAGGGGTTGGTATTTCCCCTATTTTTAACGTGGCAGATCTGTTCCCTTATGTTGCAGGTTCGACAGATGATGCAGCAGCAGAGCCACCGCGGGACACCCAATTGAAAGGAGATTTATGGACGAGACAGATGCCGATGGCACCGCCCATCGAAATTGAGGGAATTTTGGATACACAGGTAGCTAGGCGCACACGCAGGAAAGAGTATTTGAGATATTTGGTAAAGTGGAAGAACCGTCCAATAGAGGACAGTTCGTGGCTTAATGCAACGCAAATACAAAAGGCAGGATACTCTATTGACGACCTCATGGAACAGAGCCATGACTTTTTGCCACCCCGGGAGCCTGATGCAGGAGCATCCAGCTCTGAGGAGACATAAAGTGGCTGGCAGTCTCACAAAAAGACCAGAACACACAATCGTTTATTTTTAATTGGACAAGTGTTGGGCTTGTCAGTGAAGTGACTTTATTTTACTTGAATTATTTTATTTTATCTGTCTGTAGGTTGATAGAATTAAGGTAAGTGTAGTGAAAGCACTGTTACTGTTTGTTAGAAATTGGTAACAGAAATAATTAATTAGTTTCTTTAAAGTTACATTAGTTAAAGACAGTTAAGGAACTGACAAAACAGTTATCTTATGTTGAGACAGTTTACACAGAACAGTTATGTTTCCTTAGAATATAAGCAGGAAGGGAACCATTGTACGGGATTCCCTCTCAGATGAGACAAGAAAGAAATACAGTCATTTCTGAAAAAAAAAAGATATTATCATCTACTGTTATGTACTTTTTATCATCACTGTAATCATTTGTTTTCATGCTTTTCTATTTTAATTTTCTGTACGAATAAATGAGATTGGAAACCAGAAACAAATAAAAGTCACGGGTGGAGCGGACGTGACCAACAGAACACTTTTCAAAGGAGCAGATAGCTGGTGGCGTACAACAAACAACAAACATGCAACATCAAAATAGGAGCGGACGAGACAGTTAAATCTCTTTCAAATACAGTAAGCAAAAACCGTGCATGCAAATGTAAAACCACAGGTATTTTGTGGAACCTCCAAATCATTTACAGAACTGAATAATGAACTGTCATAAATTTTAGCATACATTGCATCGTTCTTAAGATTGCAAAGAGCATTGTTCAAATTATTTCAAGAGCCAACATATCATTAAAAATCCGGAATACAAGAATAGAAACCAAACCCCACAGGGGAAATACGAGTAGCCAACGTTATAAGCAAACAGAAGTAATTAAATTGCAGAGTTGTGTGAGTTATTACAACAAAGGAACGCCATAGTGTCGGCAACCTGGGTTCTCAATACCCGAAGGTTCCAACTAGAACCAACAACAGAAGGAGAGTTTGCACAGGGGAAAACCCCGATAGTAAATACACCAACAGAACCCATAAACCGGGTTCAAAACAACGAGAGGTCACCTACAGTAAAGGGTTTTCAAATAACCCAGCAATACATTACAGGACGGAGGCAAATACACCCACAGAATTATAGAAGACAAAATCATTACACAACCAAGAGCAGTCAAACTTGTTGCCCAGGCAACAGAAAGCTTTGAGCCAAGTCTCAATGAACAAACTTATGAACTAAAGACCGACAAGTTCAAGACCCTACCCGAAAGACCAGTGATTGGAGGGTCCGAGGGTTTGAACTGCAACCATGAGGAGCGTTGCCCAGAAGCCATAGAACCCGACCACCTGCAGCCAGACAACAGAGAAAGTTAGCGGCGTCATAACCTGGGTAATCACAAAAGAAATTGAGAAATGAATGTGAGCAGTAAGGTTAGAACTTACCCGAACAGAGGAGGCCGAGCCGAGCCACCAAACCTCCCATAAACCCTGTAGACAAGTAGCGAGTGTCTCATGCACGAAAAGGATAAGTTAAACAACTATATCACGGAGCCAGAGCTTACCTATTCAAGCGCGAATGGAATGAAATGCCTGTAGAAACCCTGTCAAGAAATAGCTAGTCAGCAGAGCCGAATAAGAGCGACATTGTAACCAGAAAAGCCGAGCAAATAAACCAGTGTAATAGTTACAAACCCTGAGCAGGTGAACACGACCTTATAAGTGTTGGAACATCACAACAACGTTAAGAGGAGGCCGAGAGAACCCATTAGAATCAACAAAATCGAACCAGAGTGACAGAGGGGCGGAGTCTCCCCACAGAGCAGAACATAGTGAAAATGGAAGGCGCCCAGAGCAAATGACGGGTTGACAAAGGGTTTTAGTATTATAAAGGGGTGAACAGGAAAATGGAGGTTGCCAACCGGGAACAAAGGTCAAAACCCTAATCCGTTTACCAGCGCAGGTACCAAACATTTAAGTCAACTTTAATTCGCTTCCGAACAGAGGTCAGAGATATTTCATATTGGCAGGAGGCCATCAATTATTGAATTAACATCTTGAAAATAAAATAAATAATAATTCAAAATTCATTAATAAAATAAAAAAGGGGTTGAATAATTAAAAAATTGAGAGAGTGTATGCTTAAAGTAAGAAAAACATTAAAAAACTTAAGAAAATTAATTAAGGCTTCATAAAAAAGATGAAAAAATTAGAAAAAATGATCAAAATTGTAATTTAAAATATTAGATAAATAACAAGAAGAATTGAATAGGAAAGGTTTAATTATGAAGATTATGGATAATGATTGTTTAAAAACTATTAAATTTACACTACAATTTAATTTTCAATTTCAAAATAACTTTATATCTAAAGATTAAAGTTTACTTCTTTACATTTATGAAATCATTCTTCATGTTTGGTTAAAAATATTATCAAACCTCTTTTAAAACCTCATATAATAAACATTGAAAGTAAAATTGAGTTTTTATTATTTTTAAGCTGTTTAGTGAAATCTCTTATCATACATAGGCTAGCCGTTAAAATGCAAAGTGATACTTACTATTTCTCCTTGCTTTTGCTTTTCTTAATAATACAATTTCTTATTTCAAATTACTATTCTGTTTATCATTACTTGTAATTTTCCATTTTTATTTGGAAATATAAGTTTAACAATTTTATTTTAACATTTTATTTTTAAATTATAATCTCATCTCAATTTATGCAATATCCCTAAAGTCTTATAGTAATATTTACCATGTACCATACTGTTAGGTTGTGATTAGAATCGAGAGGTAGTTATGAATTATTGGCAAAGAATATGGTAACTTTTCATGTATCAAGAGTGAGTTGTAAGATAAAAAACAGTTACTTCTGTGGGAAAGGTGAACTATTTGATACAAGTTAGACGCAATAGTTTCATACGGATTATTATGTTTTCCTGCTTAGTTAATGTGAGTGGATGAGGTTGTTGATCGTTTTTTTCAAAAATGGAGAAATGCATTAAACATGCATACGCCTACTCCTACTTGTGTTTACATGGCAGAGTCAAGGATTCGAACTTCGATGTGGTATCATCTATCAGTTGTTTGATGATCGATCACAACTTTTGGATACCTTTTTGGATCGTAGTTGCCTATGCCAACTACTACATTTCCTGGCACTTAATGCTTATATGGAATTAGTTATTTTCATAAATGGAGGACATCTATTGCATATAAACGCTAAGTAACCCTCTTGTTTTTCTTTAAAGAAAAAGTAGATGTGAATCTTGTGTGTAAGAGAGATAAATAACCTTGTCATTCTCTTGGAAAGATTATAGATGAATCTCGTGTGTTAATTTTTGGATAGAATTTTTGAAAGAATTTTTAGAAAAGATCGTTGTTTATGTGTTAGTTTTGTTCGTGTTAATTTTTGGATAAAATTATTGAGAGAATTTTTAGAAAAGATCCGTGTTTATGGGATAGTACTTACATGAATATATATTTATTTTGCATATAGAAATAGTTATTTCACATTTCTAGAAAATAGTAATTGATATGAATATATATTTATTTTAAAATATCACTATTGTGTTGCAGTTCTTTGGAAAGATATATGCATTTAGTTTTTTGGAAAATAAACACATGTGTGCATGCATGATAAGTTAACTAATATGTTTTTTATTTTTTTGAAAAGAAATAAATTAGTTGCATGGATAAAATATAACTATTATGATTATTTTTGGAAAAGAAAAACATGTGTTTGCATTTTCTATTGTGTTAAAGTTAAGGATATGTTGCATACAAGCATGGTAAAAGTAAAATTGATTATACTTGTCAATGAACATAATTATCATTTGCATAATAGATTAGCCATGTTATTTTAAAAACACGGCATGGTAAAAGATAAACTAGTTGTGTTAATCCTTTTGGAAAGAAAATCATATGAATTCTTTTGCATTAAATGTTAAGAACTGGGTTATTTCCTTGGAAACTTGGGTATGAATCATCTAAATATAGAGATAAGAGTTTGAACCACGTAAATATAGAGATAAGAGTTTGATTTTTCTTGGAAAGAAATATGTATATATTTGTTTTGCTATTCTTTTGAAAGAGTTATTGCATGTGAACATTGTATGTAAAAGAAATATTCTCTTTACATTCATTGAAATAGAACTATTGTGTTGGATCTTTTAAAGAGAAACACTAATTTGTTTGGAAAGGAAAACAAGTAATTGCATGCAATAAATGCACTAGTTTTCTCTTGGAAAAATACATATATCTGCACACAAGAAATAATGACTAACACACTAGTTTTCTTTTAGAACAAGACATGTCTTTGTGTGTACAATAGACTTTGTAAATAGCTCTATCTTGGGAAATATGATTTTGGAAAAGGACTTGCATTTGTATGCATGATAATGATATCTATTATGTTAAACTTTGTAAATAACTCTATCTTGGAAAATATGCTTTTGAAAAATGAACTTGCATTTGCATGCATGATAATGATATATGTTATGTTAGCTTTCCCTTAGAAGGGGTAATGCATTTGTATGTATTATAATAATAGTAATAAGTGTATTGCAAATATTACTTAGTTATATGCACAAAGAAAAGTTGAGGGGTTAACTTTCATTGAATAAATTTTTATCTAATTACATGTACAAAAATCAAAGTGAAGATTCTTATAGTATCCTTTAAATGAAAATGGATGGTTATAGTGGTTCTCCTTTGGAAAAGATCTCATGCTTGTGCGGGAAAGGTCATAGTAATGTGATATTTATTTTGACATGCTTGATAATTATTTGTTTATACTTAATGCATGAGCAATGTTGTTAAAAGAAGCATGTTGTGATATTATATTTACACCTCATGTATGCACATGAATAAATGTTAAATGATCGCTTTTAAAGACTAATATGATTGGTTGATCAATGATTTATTAATCATGATATCAAAGCTTGTTGATGATAGGAATGACAGGAAATGATGGTGACTTGTGCAAAGGATAGATTGTGTTTAACATTGTGGTAGGTAAAGAACTAATGGTCCATCCAAATGAGTGTAAGTTGTAGGATGGTCCATTGATGGAACAACCAGGACATACAGATATAAAGAATGGAGATTTGTGGGTAAACACTTTCATGACGACTGTAATAGATTTTAGCTAGATATGTTGTATTTTAATGATATTTCTTTGTAAGGTTTTATGACAATTGTTAAGGGATGAACTCCCTTATAAGCCATTGAGTGAGGGGTGAACACCCTCACGAGCATTTAATAATAAAATTAAATGTTTGTTGGTTTTCACCCTACGAGGTTTCCAAGGCATATTGGTGTTCAACAATGTTATTGTTTATTGTGTCTATTTGATGTGTTTGATTCCTTACATGATGTGATGCTCATAATATCAAGTATGTGATTAACTAGTCTGGTTAAAGGAATCATGAGATGGATGCAAGGTTACATCAAAATTTTTATGTTAATATGCTAAAACCGTGGTTGTTAATAGTTATGTAACTTACTCTTTGTAGGAATGAAAATTCCATCTAATGGTAAATAAGGAATCAGGAATAATAATTTGGATAGTTACCCATGGGTAAATTGTGTAAAAAACTTCTAACTCCATGCATTTTCATGTGAGGTTACGAGAGGATATTACAAGTGTTATAAGAGCTTAATGTTGTAGAATTGATGTCTTTTGGGAATTAGTAAGTGGAAAAAATATCGAGGTATGATATTAGTGGGTATCAACTCAGGTATGATTGTAACAATCTACATATCGAAATATGAAGTAGACTACTTTTGACATGAGATGGATGATGCATGTTTCTAACCGCATTGAAGAGTAGTAATTAATAAAGTTTGCTACAAAAATATGTTCATAACATTTGAATCTTGTTGAGGATAAAAGACAAGAAAAACCTTTGTTTCACCTATGAACAACCTAAGTACTCACTAATGAAAGTGAGACTTGACTACTAATCTTTGCACATATGGAAATATTACTGATATATTTAATGAACATGACTAAAGTTACAATGAACTACTTATAAAGAATAAATGTATGGATGTAAAAGATGGTGAATTTCCTTGAAGGGGATGATAGAGTGTTTTAAAATGACATTGAAATAACCCCTTTCAATTTTAAAAATAAACAATGAGTTGAGCAGTGAGACTTGACTGTAATAGCTAGTTATTGATTAAGTCTTGTCATGGTTAATTAGTTAGTGTTATAGAACTAACTATTAAAACTTATATGCATGGATTGGATTTGATTTAAGCTTATTGCAAGTTGTAAAAAAGTGATTATGGTATTTACTTCATGTACTAGTCAATTTGTAACAGAGAATTAGAAATGTTTGGATTGTTACCCTAACTATCTCGACATTTACACATTAATGAATATTTGCATATACTCTTATGCATGATAGTATTGTATGCATGAAACTAAAATGACTATGAAAGTGAATACTTATTTAAACAAATGCATATTTATGACTAACGTTGCAAATGGGATTAAGGAGGGGTAGCTTAATGGCAATAAGGAAACCTATGGAGGTAAAACATTGCAATGTGAATTGAAATTGTAAATGAGAAAGTATAATGTTATGATATGCATGATTGTGTTATTTGGAAAATCAAAATGTATATCACTTGTATGTCAGTTATGTTTCCTATCAATCTAGATATTATGGACCCATGTTGAGGGTCAACTATAAAAGCATGGTGCACATAAATGTTTTCTTTTATTTTAATGATAGTGCGCATATGGTTTGTTATGTAAATTATTGTGGGAAAGCGTGTGAAAAGATAATTTTACATGTGAGACAGTTGTAGATAGCTGTGAAAGGCCAGGAGGCCTTGGATTAATGGAATTTTCCTACCCAGAGGGGTTAATGTCACTTTCCTACTCAGATTTCCTTTCCCAATAAATAGATGATCTCAATAAGGGAAACGAGTTGCCTAAGATGGTGATTTAAGAAGGGAAAAAGGTTGAGGAAACTCTATTGATTTTGGAGCCTATTGGAGGAGGCCTGAAAATTCCTCTTAGATGGGACACCATTAGAGGAATAGGTAGGATGCTACCAAGAGGAACCTTGTATTAGACCCTTTGTGGTCATTGGAATTCTTGAGTTGGTTGGCCAGTGGAATTACAGAATGGACCTAGTATGGTCTCTTTTAGAGAACTATCTGGATGTGAAAATGGTTCAATCTAGTTGTGGAAACTAGTTCACACTGGTTATGAGGAGAACTATTTTGTCATTGTAGTTCTCATAGTGAAACAATTAGCTAATCATTTATGTGTTATAATTTTTTCTATGTTTGTGTAAAAATTTCATGTACATCTTGACACGAAAGGAGCCTAGTGCTCAGAAAGGAATTATTGGAAGTGTAAGTTCCTTTATTATAATACCAATCTTGTGAATGTCTTTAACAGAGGCTAAGACAATATGCACTTGGTGCAGTGATTTATCATTTTGATGATTAGAGGGTTGGTGCACTTTGAGTACTTGTGGAAGTGTCATGGCTAAAATATCACTTGACATTGTATAAATGAGTGATAGTTATAAGTATTTCATTTGATTGAAAATGTTGTGACTAACGTGATTATGTTGGATTTGTTGATCATAGATTACAGGGTGTATAAACCATTGAAGTGCTTGCATAAAAGTGATTTTGACTTCCAAGAGTAATTGGTATGTAACAATAACTTGGTATAGAGATTCTTTTTTGCTTCTATGAATTTGAGTAATGGCCAAATGATAGAAGTATAACTTACATAATTTTGTAGCTATAAATGCTTATGAATGTTGATTAAAACATTATTATTTCCTTTAATGGTATTCCTTGGAAATGAAAGTGATTTATGTTGAAGGAGAATGATTCCCTTTTGGATTGTTTAGATTGTTATATCATGAATACAATTTAAAGTTCCAGTGATATATGAACACTAAGGACAGTGTTCTCTTTAAGGGACGAGTATGTAATATCCCAAAAACCTTATAATAGTATTTACCATGTACATAAATAAAAATATTATTGTTTTCACTTGTGGGCATCTGGTTGCTCCATTATTAGGTTGTGGTTAGAATCAATAAACAATCATGAATTATTGAAAACAAATATGGTAACCTTTCAAGAATCAGTTGTAAGATAATCAAAATTTTGGGTAACCTTCCTTTCATTCTTTATTCACCATAAAAATATAAGAAAAAAGAGAAAAGGTAAAAAAAAAATGGTTCCTTCTATGGGAAAGGTGAACTATTTGTTACTAGCTAGACATAATAGTTTCATATGTATTATTATGTTTTACCATTTAGTTAATGTGAGGGGAGATCCGAAGAGCGAGAGCTAAAGGGATTAGGTGGTTGAGCATTTTTTTTCAAAATGGAGAAATACATTAAACATGCATATGCCTACTCCTACTTGTGTTTCCATGGAGGAGTGAAGAATTCAAACCTTGATGCAAACATCATCTATCAGTCGTTTGACGATCAATCACAAGGCTAGTTTTATGGGAAGATAGATGTCATGGCATTGACAACGTTTGGCTACATTTTTAGATCGTGAATGTAAACTATTCAATTCTTCTAGAGTCTGTCGTTCATATCTACTTATGTCAGCTACTACATTTGCTACGAGCTTAATGCTCATAATACTATGGAATTATTTATTTTCATAAATAGAGGACATTTATGGTGGGAATATGGGGAAGAATAGAGTTGTGAATGTAAAGGTTGAAAGAGAAAGGTGAAAGAAAAGGGGCATTTTGCACATAAAAGCTAAGTAACCCTCTCGTTTTCTTAAAAGTAATATATGTGAATCTTATGTGTAAGAGAGATAAATAACCTTATCATTCTCTTAGAAAGATTATAAGTGAATCTTGTGTGTTAATTTTTGGATAGAATTCTTGGAAGAGTTCTTGGAAAATATAAGTGTTTATGGGCTAGTACCTGAAATGAATATATATTTATTTTGGACATAGAAATAGCTATTTTTCTTGAAAACAACACATATTCAAACAAAAATTATTGCATTTCTAGAAAAAAGAATGCATACAAAATAAATAGCGGTAAAGTTAGATTTTTATTTAAAAGGAATATGTCATTTTCATGCACAAAAAAATATCACTATTATGTTGGAGTTAATTGAAAAGAGATATGCATTTGGTTTCTTGGAAAAGAAACATGTGTGTGCATGCTTGAAAAGTTAACTAATATGCTTTTGATTTTTTTGAAAAGAAATTAATTATTTGCATGCAAAAAATAGAACTATTATGATTATTTTTCGAAAGAAGAACATGTGTTTGCATGTTCTAATTGTGTTAAAGTTAAGGATATTCTTTCATACAAGCATGGTAAAATTAAAAATGATTATATTGGTATTCAGTAAAAGAATGCACAAAATTATCATTTGCATAAAATATTAGCCATGTTATTTTAGAAACACTGCATGGTAAAAGATAAACTAGATGTGTTAATCCTTTGGAAAGAAAAGCATATGAATTCTCGTGCATTAAATGTTAAGAACCATGATTATTTTCTTGGACACTTTCCCGTGAATCACATACATATAGAGATACTTTAAGTATCTCTGTTAATTTCATGGGAAAAGAGATTGAAAGTATTCTTGTGTGCATTAGATAAGTTATTGTTTCTTAAAAAAAATGAACATAAAAGATTAAGAAACCATGCTAGTTTGCATAGAAAAAAATTCTATTCAGTTTGATTTTTCTTGGGAAGAAATATGTATATATCTATTTTTCTATTCTTTTGAAAGAATTCTTGCATGTGAACCTTACACTTAAAAGAAATATTCTCTTTACATGCACTGAAATAGAACTATTGCATTAGATCTTTTAAAGAGAAACATGAATTTATGTGGAGAAAATAATAATTGTTACGTTATACATTGGAAAGGAAAACAAGTAATTGCATGCGATAAATGAACTATATTTTCTTTGGAAAAATACATATATTCATACAAAAGAAATAATGACTAACACACTAGTTTTCTTTGAGAACAGAGCATGTCTTTGCGTGTTCAATAAACTTTGTAAATAGCTCTATCTTGGGAAAGATTCTTTTGGAAAAAGGACTTGCATATGCATGCATGATAATGATATCTATTATGTTAGCTTCCCCTTAGAAGGGGGCATGCATTTGTATGTATTATAATAATAGTAATAACTTTATTGTAAATATTACTTAGTTACATGCACAAAGAAAAGTTGAGGTGTTAACTTTCCTTGAATAAAGTTTTTTCTAATAACATGCACGAAATTTAAAATGAAGATGATAGTATCCTTTAAATGAAAATGGATGGTTACACTGGTTTTCCTTTGTAAAATAACATGTGCTTATGTGATGATAGTTATAGTAATGTGTTATTTATTTTTGACATGCTTGATAATTATTTGCATATACTTAATGCATGAGCAATGTTCTTAAAAGAAGCATGTTGTGATATTATATTTACATCTCATGTATGCATATAAATAGATGTTAAACGATCACTTTTAAAGACTTATTATTACTTGATAAATGCTTTATCTAATCATGACATCAAATATTGTTGATGACAACAATGATAGGAAATGATGATGACTTGTGAAAATGATAGATTATGTTTAAAATTGTTGCAGGTAAAGAACTAATGGCCCATGAAAATGGGTGCGAGCAGTAGGATGATCCACTAATGGAACAACTAGGCCTCAAATATATAAAGAGTGGAGATTTGTGGGTAAAAAAGTCCATGATTATTGTAACAGCTTTTAGCTAGATATGTTGTATTTTAATGACATTTTTTGTAATATTTAATGATAATGGTTAAGGGATGGACTCCCTTATAAGCCATTGAGTGAGGGGTGAATACTCTCACGAGATTTTAATAATAAAATTAAAAGTTTGTTGGTTTTCACCCTATGGGGTTTCCAAGGTATATTGGTGTTCAATGATGTGATTGATTATTGTGTCAGTTTGATGACGTTGATTCCTTACATGATGTGATTTTCATAATATCATGTTAGTGATTAGGTAATTTAGTTAAAGGAATCCTGAAATTGATGTAAGGTTACATCAAAAATTTTATGTTTATATGCTACAACAATGGTTATGTAACTTACTCTTTGTAATGATGAGAATTCCATCTCATGGTTACTGAGGAATCTGGAATAATAATTTGGATAGTTGCTTCTGGGTAAATTGTGTAAAAATATTCTAATTCCATACATTTTCATGCGAGGTTAGGATGTTACAATTTATTATTAATAATAATTATCATCTGGTTTATAATATAATTTCTTATTAATGCATTTATTTTTTTAATATATATTTATTTTATTTTATTTTTTTTTTTAATTTTATTAATGTATTTATTCTCAATAATCACATCCATTTCACTATCCATTTTCTATTTACCTTATTTTTTATTTAATGCTTATTAAATTAGTTATTTTCATAAATGGAGGACATCTATTGCATATAAATGCTAAGTAACCTTTTGTTTTTATTTAAAGAAAAAGTAGATGTGAATCTTGTGTGTAAGAGAGATAAATAACCTTGTCATTCTCTTGGAAAGATTATAGAGGAATCTTGTGTGTTAATTTTTGGATAGAATTTTTGAAAGAATTTTTAGAAAAGATCGTTGTTTATGTGTTAATTGTGTTTGGTTAATTTTTGGATAAAATTATTGAAAGAATTTTTAGAAAGATCGGTGTTTATGGATAGTACTTATATGAATATATATTTATTTTGCATATAGAAATAGTTATTTCACATTTCTAGAAAATAGTAATTGATATGAATATATATTTATTTTAAAATACCACTATTCTTTGGAAAGATATATGCATTTGGTTTTTTTTTAAATAAACACGTGTGCATGCATGAAAAGTTAACTAATATGTTTTTGAATTTTTTGAAAAGAAATAAATTAGTTGCATGGACAAAATATAACTATTATGATTATTTTTGGAAAAGAACAACATGTGTTTGCATTTTCTATTGTGTTAAAGTTAAGGATATTTTGCATACAAGCATGGTAAAAGTAAAATTGATTATACTTGTCAATGAACATAATTATCATTTGCATAATAGATTAGCCATGTTATTTTAAAAACACGGCATGGTAAAAGATAAACTAGTTGTGTTAATCCTTTTGGAAAGAAAATCATATGAATTCTTTTGCATTAAATGT
>APFE030790768.1:0-12739 GCA_000404065.3 Pinus taeda
CTAACGAGACGAGAAACTTCCCAGCGAGTCGGGAGTTTGAATCACGCGGAAAATTATATATGCCCAGGATCTAACGCCGGACTTTGTCTTCGCATGTTTCAAAGCCTAAGCTGCTCGGCCAGCTCCCTCCAAGCAGCCACTATTCAACCTCACCACTCCAGCAGATCCATTCCCGCCACACAACAATCTACACTTCTCCCTCAGGCAGACACAGAGCGAGTGCAGATGACAGAAGAATACAAATAAAGGAAAATGGTAGGCCCATGCGTGACGATCTGTTCGAAGCACCGAAACCCCCACTATCCTCGCTAGAATTTCTCTCGTTCTCTCCGGCCGACATGGACTCCTCCGATTGGCTGCTCCCACCGCAACCCCCTTCTTCCGCCGTCGGCATCTGGAACCTGCAAACTGGACACGAGCTATGCATCTTCTGCCATGGCATTATGCACCCATGGTGATAAATATGTTTATAGGGGAGCTGTCGTGTCTCCTCTCCGACCTCAAAATCCTCCTTGCATACCGTGCACTCAGAGGAATAATCATGGCGCAGGTTCACGCCACGCAGAGAAGCTCTAATCAATCTCTCTAAGTCACTAATGGAGTACGATCCAACGTCAGAAAATATCAATCCTCAATGCCCAAGAACAAATAGAGAAACTCAATAGACCTCTCAGCGCACCAGAACACCGCCCAGTGCACAGGAACCCTGTTCCATGCTCGATGGACAAACTAAAAAGAATACTCTTTTATTTCGTTAGCCCAGGATGGGCCAAGCCCACAAGGGCTAGCCCTCAGGGCTCTGATACCAAGATAAAATTGCACACAACAATATATTCTCTATTATATTTGAATGAGGAAATTACACACATATTTATACAATCAATAGTCTCAAGATAGGAATTCTATCTTAGACGTACACTAGTGTGGTTGAGAGATTCTCTCAACCACACACTAAACTAGGAGAAACTAAATTCCTATTATGTAGGAACAAACTCCTTAAATGGAGAATTACAACCATAGACAAGTAGGAAATAATTATTTCTAACTAGTACCATAGTACCATATAACTAATTTAACACAACATGTAAGTAAGCATATAAACAAAGTTACATACACCAATAAAGAAACATGTCATGTCGCAGTATAACATATACTAGGTAGAGAGTAGAAAGAACCAACGATTAAGTTCTCAAAAGTGTTGACATATAATTTAGTGTTATATGGAATAATCTTTTGCTTAATAAACAATTTACATGGTAATCTAAAATATTAATCTTCCCATCACATAATTACGCCTGAATATCCAATCCTAACATATCACTCCAAAATCTTAATCTTTTCATAAAAGTTTTAGAAATAAAGATAAAATCTTAATTCTTTGAGACATAATGTGTGCGTTGAGTTCCAAAATGGCTCATCGTATTCCAAAGTTTAATCTTTGAGACAATTATGTGCACTTGAATTATCATCTATTGCTAGTCTTAATGCAAAACTAACTATGTGAAATTCGAAGGTGGGTTATATGTGGAATTAAAACTATCATTTCCAAAATATTTTAAAATTTTAAAACAACTTAATCCCTAAAATAATATAAACAGGTGGAAGATAGTCTTTTTATCTTTCGTTGACAGTTCAATAAAAATTAAAGACATAATATACATGTAACAAAGAATGTAGAGGTTAATCTTTTATCCTCTGTTGACAGATCAATAAAAATTAAAGACATAAACTACACCTAACAAAGCATGTAGAGGATTTATGGGCATGTGGAAAATAATCTCCTGCGACCAGTGACAATGAATCTGTGACTCACGTTTTAAAATCTAAGTATATCCCGCTACCACAAATTTACCATTGGAACTTCAAAACTACTAAGAAAACTAAGAGATCCAAGGTTCGAATCCCATTGGTTCTGACCTAATTTACATAGAGGAGGACAATTCACAAACCCCCATAGATTTAGTAATATCTACGTATCAATCAGGCTATTGGGTTCCTCTTTGATACAAAAAAAAATATTGTTCCCCAAAACAAATCTTCTTTTAAGGGTATCTTATTAGACAAACATGTATTTTTTTTATAAATATTTATGTTTCAAATTTATTATTAATATTTTAAATTTCTCTCATGTCCTTACACTTTACTAAAATGATTGGTGCCACATTTTATAAATTTAGGATTTAGTAATATCGAATTAGGTTTTTATAAGTTATATGCTCATGAATGTTAATTTCCATATTGAATACTTCATTGATTCATATGTTATAAACAAACTTATGCCTTACATAACATTGCATATTTATTTTATCATTACTTGGGTTCTTGTTAATATCTCTTGAAAGGTCTTCATTATAAGGTTTTCTCAACTTTATCATTGAGTTACATGGTATATTATAAATACTAAGGTTCTCGACTATTCAAAAAATGTGGCATGTAAAAACATGGATGCCTGTCTCTCAGTAACTTTGACACGATGGCTCAAACGAGCCTTACCATTTGTGATTATGATTACTCCTTAGTATATCTATGATGCACATCAATTAGGGTTTTTCATTGCATTAAAGACTATTATGACTGTTGAATTATTTATTCATTCATTCATTTTCTCTTGAATAGACCTATAGCACTTTACAATGATACCTACCTTAACTTCTCCACAATATTCTTTATGTAGCAATCGAAGGATTCTAGCATCTACAAGCCTTCCTCTTTCAATGTTCTAGTGAGAAATGTTGTGCTAAGTACTTCCATTCTTTTATGAGGTTTTCACGAGAGGTAATGTCTTTTATTTTTATTAAGGGTTTTTTCTTTACATCGAAACTCTTTTATAATGTTTGCAACTAATTTTTGAATATTCATCTATTTCTTTCATCCTCATGATTTTTAGGTATACTAAGGTTCTTGAATTAACTTTGGTTTTGTTTCCAGTTTAGGCCATTGACCATAATTAATCTGCGGGAGTTTTTAATGGTTTTCCTTTGCTATTAACGAGATGATATCGATTTTGCAATTAAAATTTTGATTGTTAATTGCAACTTTCATCATTCGAAAGTCTATACTATTATTTTCTCATTGTTGAATGATGTTAGGAAGGTTTAATCCCAGTAATTTCAATTTAGGAGTTCGCAAGTTCTATTGGCCTTTTCTGTAGCTCGCTTTGGTTTTCATTTCCAAGAGAAATTTTCTCTCGACTCTCTTGGAGAACAACTTATCCTCTATTCTGGTAATTTTCTTAATATGTATAAATATCTTTGTAGGTTCAGTTTTTCAATAAGTTTTCTTTTTGTTTAGAAATATTATGGCTATGGTTTTCAATAGGTTAATCCTAGCCTTCTAGAACATACATTTTATTTTCAATTCATTAAACAATGGCCTTGGGCATTTATATACTAATATGGGAACATAAATTAATTTTTGTTTTTCTTTCCATATATTTATAAAAGGTTTTATTGCATTTCAATAAGGGTTTCACCCTACATTTTCAAGGTTCTTTTGCATTGTTATGCATAACATTCATCTAGGGTGAAACCCTGATTGAACGATTTACTTTGGGGAACAATATTTTTTTTGTATCAAAGAGGAACCTAACAAATTGCTTGACACGTAGCTACTAGTAAACCTCTGGGGTTCTACGAATTGTCCTCCTCTCTGTATATTAGGTCACAACCAATGGGATTCAAACCTTGGATCTCTTAGTTTTCTCAGTACTCGCAATGGGTGAGATCAGGGACACTGTCCTACCCCTCCCATGCAGTTCCATCCAATTGTACAACCCCATCACCCATATGTGAGTCATTTGGAGAAACAACTAATATGTGCCTGCAACCACTAACATATCATCAGAATATAGCTAAACATATATAGGAGGATTCAAATTTCACTTAGAATTTCAAAGACAAAATTTAAATTTTCATCAAACAAGTGTCGCCAACTCGTCATATGTCAGTGCCTTTAGCGGTTTCCTACCATACTCAATAATCATCAGTAACAAGGTTTGTCAGTGTTAGTCATTGTCATAATAGCGTCATCAACATCACCTACTCAATCTCATCATTATACATTGTGAACGAGAACTAATGCAAGTTGGTAACATAGGGGACACATCCATCATGGCTATCATCATCATAACATCAATGGAGACATACATATCCACCAAAGTTATCAACATCGCAACATCAATAGAAAGCATACCTATCAATCAAAGCTATCATCTTCATGATATGAATAAAGAGCATACAATTACTTACTGCTATCATCATCATAAATTCAATAGAGACCAAACATAACCATTTATGCTACAATCATGATAATATCAATAGAGAACATGCATAACCATTAATGCTACAATCATCATAATACCAATAGATAACATACACAATCATTAATGCTATCTTCATCATAGTACCAATGGAGAACATACATAAATAGCACAACCACTAATAATAGAGTCATGTGTCTGGATCCTCAACTTGAGGTCCTCGAGGAAGAAAGTGTGGACCTTAGGGATAAATAAATGTTAATGTCATATCATTGTCAGTCGATTAGAGTGGGGCACTACATAAACATTAAGGTGGGTTATTGGAAGTAATACTTCCATGTGTTGTGAGTCCCTAGATGTTATTCTAGAAGTAGTCATTTACCTATGTGTGTGAGTTGGCTATGAGTCATAGATCCACGTTCTTGGGATTTTATCATCTAGAAGTTGGTGATATAATTCTTATTTATGTAGCTATATTATGTGATCAATAAATCAAGTGATTTGTGTGTGTCATAATGTGCTCTCTATTTTTTAACTTAAATTTAGTTAATCAATATATATAAAATATGTGAAAGATAAATTGTGTGTGTGTGTTTCCATTAGGTAACGTAGATGATTGGCATGCCTAACGTGTGGTTTAAGTAGCCTTGACTTAGGCACACCTAACTCGTCAAAATAACCCGGGGAGCGCACACATCCTCGACAACAGCAGCCACTAGCATGGCTGGATTTTTACCCAGAAATTTTGAACTGATAAATTTTTCACTATGAAGTGCCTTAACAAAACACCCATCTATGTTTGCTCTACATCCTATGAACCCCATATATAAAATTTGAATAAAATTAAAATTAAATTTAAATAATATTTATAAATAACTAAATATATAACCTATCTTAATTTCTAATTATTCAGAATATTAATAAAATAAATGTCTTAAATACAAATAATTTTAAAATTTTACAATAAAATAAATAAATACTTACTGTAAAATAAATTTATAAAAGTTATATGATATAGTTCTCAACAATGCCATTTAAAAGATTTAATTGAAAAATATTTAAAGTAAAAAACAATTTACATATATTACTAAACAACTTTGCGAGTAACAATAAGATGAAAGAAAAATTCTCACTAACGATGTACCTGGCTTTCTCTTTTATATTATAATATTATATCATATATATCATACCAACTCCTTTTAGATTTTACACTTCACATATATGAAGTTACAATCATGGTATGTTTTTTGATGATTTTTTATGAATACCATTTTGGTGTAAACTAACGAATTATACTACATTTCAGAAATGTAAAATAATAATGTCATTTATATTTAAACGTTTATAAATTATTAATATTATTAATTCTCTTAATTATGAAAATAATTTATTTATTTAATTAAAAAAAACAAAAAATAATATTATTATTTTAATTTGAAAATTTTTTCTGGATAAATTTTAAATCACTATCTTATTTAGAATTAAAACATCGTACAAAGTAACAAATATATCTCATTCTTATAATATAAATAGTTTAATGAAAAAGAAGATCAGGTATTAAAGATACCTAATGCCACCTTTGGAACATCGTAAGCTTGGTACTTGTTAGAGAAGAATAGGGAGGCCAGCATCAGACTTTCATTTTGAACCCCTACCAAGCATATTGCTAGATTTTACCATTTATGATATAGATAGTTTGTCTTATAATTGGCATATTGCTAGATTTTACCATTTATGATATAGATAGTTTGTCTTATAATTTATATTGAAAGATAAGACCATAGTATTATTGTTTGTATGGAAAGGTAAAACTATAGTATTTGATTCATTGTTATTTTTTAATTAAGTCAAATGTAATTATTTTAATCGGATGTGGTTATAATAGATTTATTAATAATTAAATATAAGATTAAAATTAAATTCTTTATTAAAAATTATAGAAAGTTCATATTTTATGAGGAAATGGAAATTTTTATATTGTATAATATGAATTTCACATGTTTTAATAGAATAGGGCTATAATGTATTAACATTCAAATATAATGGATTAAAATGCAATTCATAACATTATGTATTATTTTAAAACATTTTAATCGGATGTGGTTATAATAGATTTATTAATAACTCAATAGATTTATACAATTTATTATATTATATATAATTTTCATTTAAATATATTTAATTGTTTTTTTTAAATAAATTTTTTTTTTCTCCTCCCTTGGGTAGAAATGTGTTTTATTTTGGGAGAAAGGGGATTTTGGATGGTATAATTTAGAATTTAAAATATTTTAATAGTATGTAATTTTAATAAGTTTATTAAAAAGAAGGATAACGAGGGAGAGGAATTGATTAGATAATTAATAGTGATCAGAATCTGGGTAAAAAAATTCAAAAAATATTGTTGCGGCAATGTTTGAATCATGTTTTTGATGGTGGAAATGGATTCAACACCATCAAAAACCTTCGAGGAACCCAAAATCTTGAAGTTTCACCATTGTAACTTAGATTTACAAAAATCCCTATAGAATTTTATCAAAATCTCCCCAGAATTTCCATAATTTTTAAAGCCAAAAAACTGTTTGTTTAAACAACTTTTATTAATATTCTTTCTTTTCTTTTTTTGGATTGGTAAACACCCATAGAGATTTGAACCATTAACCTATCACAAGGAGTGCCTTAACAATCCACTTATTCACCGTCCCCTTGTAATATTTATGAAAATTGCTATAATCCATTGTATCTTTAATAACAATATTATACACATCCATTAAATATATATAATAATTATATAATATAATATATATTATTTAAAATCGAAAAGATATATCATTTTATTATAATAATCATGATGTTAAATTATGTTTTTAATATATATATATATAATATATATATATATATATATAAATATTTAAAATTCAACATTAAAAAATTACACTCTTATCATCATAAATCTATCTACTTAATCATAATATTCATAATTAACAATCTATCACTTAAGCATATATTCATATTACACAATATATATATTATACAATTACTGTTGCCTTGGGGTGGAAAAAAAAAAATTCCCCACCCCTTAACCGTAGTAAAGTGATGCAAACTATCCTCTTAATACAATAATGTTATAGATATAATATATTATTTAAAAAAAACTAAGAAAATATCATATGTTAATAATAATGATATATTTAAAAAATAACAAGAAATATCATTATTAAAATAATACTGTTTTAACAATAATTAAAAATATGTAAATATAATAATAATTATTTTAATATTATTTTAAATATGTAAATTAGTTTACGAGACAATTTAATTAAAAATCATTATTTAATTACAAATCATTATGATAATGAAATCTTGAATTTAAATGTTCAAATTTCCAGTATTTATCTGTACAAACATAGATAGATTTAACTAAACACCTATACCTAATTTCCAATTAGGCTACACATAAAAAAATTAAAAAGAAAATAATACTAACATATAAATTTATATAATTGATAATACAACCTAAACATATAAATTTAAATAATACTCTATTGATTGTCTCGGTGGAAGCTTTGCTCATATCTAAATATTACACCATGCCTCAAGTACGGAAATTGAGATATAATAGTCTAGGTGGAAGCTTTACTTCATATCTAAATATTATACCATGCCTCAAGTATGGAAATTGAGCTATTTTTATTATATTGACTTCATAAACTAACTGACTAATAAAAAAATTTATTATAATATAATGAATTATTTAATTAAAAATTAATATAATATTTATAATAATTTAAAACCATATAGATATATTTAATTATAACAATTTTCAATTTTTTTTTTAGTATTTAGTAAGTTAGATTTGTTAATTTTAAATTTGATGGCATAAAAAGTACTTATTTTAATTTTAAATTTATTGAATATTGAGAGATTAAATATATAGAGGCATAAATTTCATTTTTTAGAGTAAAATTTGAAGAAAGTTTTGTGTTTCGAGAGATTTGATCTCTCTTGGCACTTGATAGATCCAGGTTAAGATGGAACTAGGTTGGTTTGAGTTGTGTTTGACCACAAAAAATTTGTTGAACACCTAATTAATATAATCATTTTAAATATGCTACATATGTCTAAGATTAATATGGTGATTTTAATTTTAAACTTTCTCAGTTACCTTAGTTTGTTGAGATGATAGAAACTAGTAATAACTTGAATGATGAAAACTGATGAAATAAAAATTTGAATGCAAAGTGAAAATGTAATAATGTTGAATGATAGAAAATGTGAATAATAAGGTTGTAGTAAAATACAAATAGCTTTCACTGTGATGAATCTCAAACTGTTTTCTTCTACTATTCTTATTTTCAGACATGTTATTTTTTTCCATCTTTTCATATCTGCCTCACACTAGTTTTTGCATCCAACTTTACACCATATGTTGAATCTGATTCAGTGCCAAATTTCGCATCCAAGTTTGCATCATTTGTTTCATTCACTTTTGCGTTTTATTTGTCTCCCTTTTTTGCATCCTATTTTGCACCATATTTTGCATCTATTTTTGCATCATTTGTTGATTCCAATTTAGCATAATTTTTAACACTATTTCTTGCATTGAATTTTGCATCCTTTTGAGCATTTAAATTTGCATCCTATGTTGAACCATTTGTTGCATCCACCTTTGCATCCCATTTTGTGTCTAATATTACATTCAATTTTGAGCCATTTTTTTCTTCTACTTTTGCATTTGTTTTTGTACTAGGTTTTGAATCATTTGTTGCACCTCATTTTGCATCCAATGTTGCCTCTCAATTTTTATCCAAATTTGAGCCATTTTTATGCCCATTTTTGCACCATTTTTTCTACTTTTTTGTCAAAGTTTGCACCAACTTTTTATGTCCAATTTTTCACCCTTTTTGGTACCTAATTTTGCATCCTATTTGGCATCCAAATTTGCATCCCTTTTTCTACCACATTGTGTCTACATTTTCATCTCATTTTGCACCTAGATTTTAGTTTGAATTTTCATATAGTTTTGCGTAAATTTTGGCATCCTTGGTTTCACCCTTTTTTATTCCCATTTTGCCTCATGTTTTGTATATTTTCTTACATCCTTTTTGCACCCAATTTTGCATCCTAATTTTACACCATTCTTTGGATCCTCATTTTGGTGTCCATTTTTGCATCCTTGTTTCCGTCCAATTTGGTATCCTTTTATATTCCCTATTTTTTTCCTTATTTGTGTCTAGTGTTGCACCCTTTTTAATTCTACTTTAAACCCTTTTCATGCCATTGTTTGCATCTTGTTTTGATGGCTAGTTTAGCATCCAATTCTACTCCCAATTTTGCATCCATGGTTACATCCACTTTTGGCTTCTTGTTTATAGTTTTACTTTTATCTCAATTTATGACCCCCTTTATGGGTTCATTTTACTAGTTTCAATTACATAGTGAAGTATATTATTGTTTCTAAATATCATTTGCTGTAGGATTTGATGCACTGTTAGATGAACATAAAACACTCTCAGTTTGTCTTGGAAACCGAGAATGGACCGATTAAGAGAAATGTTGTTCTAAGGCTCGTGATTCTTAGTAGATCAAGATGTAGAGTATATATTAAGAAAAAGAGAAGGAATTCCTATGAGTCCTCGTATGAATGTCTTGTTGGAGTTTTTAGTGTAGCTGGGAAGTGCTCCTAACTAGCTTCAAAACTTGAACCTACACATAAGAGAGAGAACAAAGCAACCTTCACATCATAATATCTTGATAATCAAAACTATCTGAAACATAGAAATATTATTGAATAAATCAATATAAACCAAAATCCCATACATTCATTAGTTAAATAAAATAAGTAAAGAATGAATAGCATCATATGGAAGGAAGAACAGCCGATCTATATTAATAAAGGAGTTGGAGGAAATTTACAACCATCAGTTGCAATTGCAGTAGCACCTCCCCCAACTCCTAGCTCCAAAAATCTCCCTCTCAAGATAGATCTCAGCAATGTGAAGATACCACAATTCCCTTCCTTTTCTCAATGACCAAGCCTCCAATATATAGGAAAGTGAAGGCTATGAATATTTCCCAAATTCCTCATTTGTTCAATTTGGGAAAAAGATTTTGGGTGAGTAATGTTTCCTCATATAAAAACGGCCTTTTCCACTTTTTAGATGCTTTTGTGTTTAGGAAAAAGTTTCCCCATGCTTTATGGCTCTTTCCCCCTTTTGTATGATTTTATTATTTAGGAAAAAGCTAAAGATGAGGATAAAGAGATTACATTCCACCATATGAGTTTCCGAAGTGAACAAGAGTGTAAAATTCTAGTTAACTGGAGCTTTTTTCCTCATAAATGGGTGAGAATTTTGGTAACAAAAGTTAGATGAAGGGGAGAACCTATTATAGACTAGAATAATGTGGTCCTCATGGTACATAACTTGTATTATAATTCTATATAGTCTAGGAGAAAGGGGAATTTCATCCAACAACATAGTATTCTCCTCCAAGATGATGAGGAGTTATTTTCATGTATAACACATTTAAGAATATATCACAATTCAAGTTGATAACTTAATATTTGTAAACAAATTTAAGGGTAATTGACAAAATTCATAAAAAAACAATAGTGGTATCCTCATATATAACAATTCTCCATCAAAAATCATTGGAAATTTTCAATATACATATCTGGCTATTAAATCAACACTTATCACAGGTATCATTATTCCGAGGTAAATTGACAACATTACATCCAAAAATAGTAATAGCATCACAAATAATGACTCTCCATAAAAAAACATTGACAGTTTTCAACACATATATAAAGTAACAAGATAAACTAATAATATCCTCATCATGTTTAATCAAAACAACTAAGATTCAAATGTGTGATTATCATATTAAAATCTTTCTTGAACACCATTATTCTAAGGTAATTTCACAATATCCATCAAAAGATAGTAACATCATCATATTTAATCAAATGAACTAAAAGTTAATGTATGATTACAAAATAAAAATGTTTCATAGGTATCATTATTCTAAGGTAAATTCACGACATCCATAAAAAAAAATAGGAATCTCATCATACACAATAATTATTCAAAAAAAAATGTAAACATATTTCAACATATTCATAAGGTAATAAGATAATATCAATATTATAATCATCATTATTCAAATCAAATAAAATTCAAATGTATGATTACCATATTAAGACATCCCAACTAAATATAAAAAATAATGCACGGATAGCTAGCATCGCGAAAATCATAGTCAAGATCATTCTCATGATCATTTCCATGATCATCATCTTGACCATCCTGATAATATCGTCCAAATAATCATCACCAATGGCATCACCATCCTAATCATCATCGTCTCTAATATATGGTGTAATATAAACATGGTTTGTATCATCATCTTCGTGGTTATTACTTGTAGCGTTCTGGAAAAAAAAATCAATATTACATGTTAGTACTAATTCTATAACACAATGCATATTTTTATTACAATGCTAACCATAAAATGAGGTAGGACATAAAAACATTTAATAGTACTAAAAAATAAAATGAAAGTATGGTTTAAGATATATTGGAGATCCAACTAAGATTACACTTGTAATTCACATTAAGTAGTAGAAGCATTTTTTGATGCACATGAAGTAGGTACGCATTTGTTCGTCATATTATATTTTGAATGTTTCTTATGATGTCCATGCACAATTGGTAAATTAAGAGTTATTGGAAGGTTTATTTCAAATTACAACTATAATTAAGATTAGAAATATAAGAAATTTTAACAAAAAAAGAATGCCACCTGAAAAAAAGTAAATTGTTTTTAATGAAAAATATGTTGCATCCAATATGAATGTCACATGAAATATTGAGTTGTTTTTAATGCATGTACTTTCCTCTATGATAAAATGGATCGCAATGTTCGTTCAAGATCAAATTCTCACAAATAATTACTTCATTTTATCCATTATCACACTTAATACATTATACCTAGTGATGACAATGATTCCAGTCAAATTGCTTTGAAATTCATAAATATAATGTAAAAGAGAAAACTCCATGACCACGACCATAACTGCAACCCCCTCTCTTGCCTCATCCACCATTAGAGACAATGAACTTGGAGTTATGATCACGATAGCAACCCCTCCTTTACCTCGTGTCCACAATCAGAGGAATTGAACTTGGAATTAAGAGTACTCATGTTTTCTTTGCTCTAATTAATCTCGAAGGGATCACAACTTGATCAATATATCAAGGACTCCATCAAGAAATAGATATATCATAGGTGAGGCTCAATAGGCTTTGCCAGAAGTGTGTGAAATAAAACTTATCTCTATTTGATGAAATAACTCGAGCGAGTGGAATGAACGGTGGGAAACACTTACAAGGGAAATGAAGATTTTTGGTTCGTACATATGTCTATTATTATTTTTTCTCCTTAGAATGGAGGGGAGTGTTTAAGAAAATTCTAAAAATT
>APFE030790769.1:0-10635 GCA_000404065.3 Pinus taeda
TGATTCTCTATATAGTATTTTGGGTTGACCAAAGACTGTGATTGTGGCATATGACATGTCTAACTGTAGGGATCCTTGAAGTTTAGCCCCCCATGATCTTGATAATAACATCCCATATTTGGGTGGAATATCTGCAACAACAACATCCATTAAGATTGTTTTGTTTGGGTATTGGACCAAGGATACACACAAGTCTTTTATCAAGCCTAGACACTTAACTTGGCTGGATTCAAATGAAAATAGGTCCTTATATGGCCTAGTAATGTCTAGATTCAGCCTTTCCATGACTGATTTTGGCATCAGGTTATGGGAGGCACCTGAGTCAAACATTGCATTGTGTAGCATCTTATCATGAATATGCAAACTAACATAAAAAGGTAAGATCCATGTGCCTGTCGTTTTTCCATCAACCTCTGGACCAAACAACAATTCTGGGGTATCATCCAACACATTAACATCATCTTTGTTTCAAGTGAGTTGGAGGGATTTCTTAATCTGTTGTTTGTAAATGTCATGCTTGGCTAGCTCTGCAAGAGGGATGGCTATTTTTAGTTTGCTAATTTCAGCTTCCAAATCAAATGGTTTTTCAACTTGAACCTTAGTGTTGTGGGTGACCACCTTTTCTTTGTCTGGTATAGTTTCTTCTTGATCCTGGGGCTTGTGTTCTTCTTTCATCTCTTGAGGACTTTTACTTGGATTAGGCTGTGAAGATGATGCAGCTAGTGGTTTCTGTGTTGAGGGAATTTGTTCAGTAACTTCTTCAATAGTTACTTCCTTTGCAAATGAGTCAGTTGTATTAGCTGGTTCCGTGGCTATGGCACTCTTGGGCTGCAGTCTGCCCTTTGTTTTTTCAGGCCGTGTTATGTTTACAGTCCTACTTCTTAGTTTGTATTGTTTATGGACCTCATAAACAGCTGTGTCGTAGCCTTGTTTGAAGTCAAATGACTCACCTGACTTGGTTTGGAATTGTTTAATGTCATCCTCTTCATGATCTTCTTGACTTAGGAAAACTTGGTGCTCATCATCAAGGCCCATCAGGTGGATGTGGGTGTCATCCACTTGCTCATCTGAAGTAGATGTTTCAGCATAGTTTTCCTGGAAAGGAGGTCTTATCTCTGGATCAGGATTAGCCTTGCCCACATTAGGGTTTTGATTTCTCCTAAAATTTCGGTTTCTGTTAGGGTTGTTTGGTGATGCTTCCCATGATGACTTTCTTTCCACAGATTCTACTCTGTCACCCAACCTCTTCATACCAGAGAGTATTGCATCCAATTTCTGGTCAAAGGCTGAGGGTTCCTCTTTGAAGGCAACTCTTTTTTCTAATCTCGCCCTGTTCCTCTTAGCAATTAGGTTAGCCTCAACTGTGACAGCAACCTTTTGTGCTTCTTCAAGGGTTTGAGGGGCTCTTTCTTTTAATTGATAAGCCATGTCAGGGTCAAATCCATCAGGGAATTTGTATAAGGGCAAATCAGGAGGAGGTCTTAAGTTTTGGGGTATTGCATTGTATACATTGTTGAACCTAGCACAATACTCCAGAACTGTCTCTTGAGGACCTCTCTTAATCATGTCATATTCACCAAGTATGTGCAAGGGATCCTTCTTTTTCTCCCACCTGTTGGTAAAGGCTTGGTAAAGCTCATCAGGGGTTGTGCTGGTATTTGCAGGAAGTGACCTGAACCAAGTTCGGACATCCCCTGTTAGGCTTTGGACAAAAATTCTCATCCTCACAGTATCATCATCTATCTCATAGTTCTCAAAATGATCCTGCATCTTCTTGGCATGTTGAATAGCGGAGTAAGGGCCAGTGGAGTCAAAATATGAGATTTTGGCTTGGTAATCCTGAGGTAAGGCTGCAAGATTAGCAGGTAACTGCAGGGGTGCATATCTCATAGCCATATTCGCAAGGTTTGGGGGATTGACAAGGATAACTGGGATTAAAGGAACAGTAGGTACCACAGGGGTAGCAGGTATAGCAGGACCTAGGGTGTTGGTGAGAAGAGTATGTGTAGGGGATGAGGATGTGGGAGGGGGGCTTTGAGATGTGGATGGAGAACTAGGGGAATTAGGGGTGGAGCGAAAAAGGACCTTGATTGGAGTGGAGATGGGGTTGGGGTGAACTGTCTCTAGACTTAGGTCAGCAAGATTATCTGGCCCTTGTTGCTTCTTGATAAATTTAGGGATAGTATTAGGATTTTCAAACACAGTGGGTGGGTTTGGGTCAGGATTTGCCCTAGTATACCGAAGATTCTTCTTGGGAGCCAGTTTCTGAACTAGTCTTTTGAGTTTTCTAGGAAAATTTTATATCTGCAAGGACCGGATAAGATTGTGAAATTGCTATATATATCTCAGAGCTAGCATGAAGATTCTGAATCAGCTCTTCCTTAAAGCTGTTGGTGTTGGAACAAAAACAGCTTTGAAGGTTTCTTGACTGAAGTTCAGGTTTCAAATGTATCTTTAGGAGATATATAGTAATTAGAAAACCTTAGAGAAGTTCCCCAGTGGAGTCGCCAATTATGTTAACACCCAGGTTGTTCCCTTTGACTCCCAAGGGAATACGGCCGGGGTAACCACTAACCAATCTTTGGATTACAGCTTCTAGCCCAGTTGTAATCAGAGAGGGCTCTCTCTTTAAAATTTGTCTCTGTTCTGTTGAGATATTAGGCTAGTTATGAAGTGAAGGTTTTTTGCTTTATGTTTGGTTGGAAGGATGTCTTTCTGTACTTAAGGTGGAGATCTGCAGATAAAGTTAGTCCATTGGGCACTAGAGTCTGTGGCTATTGGTTTCTTGAAATTTTGAGTTTGAGCAGCTGGAGTTATAGGGCCATTTAGATACCTCATGAAACAAACTTGAAATTGTGATGATGGAGTGCAAACAACCAATGAAAAAGCAATTAAGAATTTTCCACTAAGCTGGGGTGTGAGAAAGGGATGTATTCCTCAGGAGCAAACTTGAATTCCTGAAAACAATAATCACTGTGGAGATATAGTGTGAAAGGGTAGCAGTTAAGAATTACGATTTCATTACTATAACTGAAGAAAACATTCAAAATAGCTTAGATTGAGTTCAGGGTATTCTGTGATTAAATCCTGGAACTATTCTTTTTCCTTGCTATTAACTGTAACACACAGGAAACCTGAAAGAGATATGAAAGATGACAAAACACATAACAAAGAGTTATAAGAAAAACTTATTTTGCCATGAGATACGCAAGAATCCTGCAACTTTCAGCAAAACACCAGAAAACATCAAAGAACACAGAGCTTTTGAAATTCCATCATCTTTTGTATTACTTCTCTGAGAGTTACAGTAAAAGAACAGTAGAATAGATACGAACAATCTCTTACATCCAATGTCCAACCCTTGCTATCTTATGCGAGGGGGATTATATAGAAGTGTTTCATACAAAATATCTCAGGCATTGAGTCAACTGTGAAATAAATATCTCACCAACTTGTACAGGAATGGTAGATGAGAAGTTATTACAGTCTTTAATACCACATAAATGCTCTTTACTCCTGTCAGAAAGATTTCGACCTTTGGAGCTCACGGAGTCGGTTGAATGCTTTGTTATAACTGCTGAGTGACGTGTCTGTGCAGCTCTGTCCTCCTGTAGCTTTTCGGCCCTGTCAGCTGTGACTGCCAGTGCTGCTGTGGTGGCCGAATATTTGCGCTGAGTTGGCTCAGCCTCTTTTTGCATACCTACTGATATATCCTTATTTCCTATGTATGAAAATTTAACTGTTTCATAAAGAAAAAACATAATTATTGGCTTTGATTTAACAGTAATTGTATTAAATTATCCCACACCTCCTGTGTAGGCAATTGATGCCTCAAAATTGACCCCATGGTCTCATCTGCCTTTGTATACTTGTAAAAATGTGGAGGCTCATCAAACAAGTGTGTAATTTCATTCATAATAAAAAATAAACTCTCCACCCTGTTGAAGAGGGTCTGTCCTGTTGTTGGTCCTGTTTCTGCTGATGTACTAGCTGTCTCTGCAATTTGATTGAGAGCAAAAGTGTTGACTCTCTTGGCATATTTTTCATGTGAGAGTAGCTTTCCTGATGGCTCTGTTAGGCTAGGAAGACCCCTGTTCTGCAATGCCATGAACCTGTTCTGGAATTTGTTGATATCTGCTTTCATATCCTGGGTTCTTCTTTCCAGGGTCTGAACCAGATTTCTCAGTGTCAGGACCCTTTTGATCAATGAAATGGTCTCAGTCCTGTTGCCAATTCCCTTTTTGATCAGCTGGGAGCTTGTCTTGTAGTTCAGCACATTTATCATTTTGGTGGCAATCTCAGGCATGTTGCCTAGAGATGCCCTTGCCCTTTGGATCTCTCTGTGTGCTTTTCCAATGAGAGTTATTTGTTCATGGGTGGCCTCAATGTACTCCCACTGGTCTGTGATGGACTGGCCAATATTGGCCCACAGGATCCTCTTGAGTTTAGATGTCACTTTGTCCAGTGTGAGCTTTTTTTCTAACTCAATTATTCTCTTTTTGAGAGCCTTGACCTCTCTTTCTCTTTCGACCACATTCTGCTTAGACTTATCATATTTTTCATTGATTTTAGCCAGAGTGTCTTTGGTCTGATTCAACTCTGACATTTGAGACTCTAAGGCTTGAATCTCATTCCTCAGCTTTTGCATGTCAAGGCTTTCTGCCTGCTTTGTTGTTGGTGCTGAGATGGATGGTGCTGCCTGTTATGTCTACTGACTGGGAGGAGCAGTGGTTTGAGGCGCTTCCTCCAGATTAATTGTTTCTGGAGGAGGTTGTGAAGTTTTTCCTGCCTCCTTTTGCCGCAATGCTGCCTGAAGGGTAGCCTCTATTTCTTGCAGCTTCTCTTGTGTCTGGATGAGCGCTTTATATAATGTAACCAGCATAGCAGCTGCATCCTTGTCTTGTTTGAGCTGGGAAATATCTTCTGTTTCAGGATGAAGAGTTGCTGGGATTTTGATCATTTTTCTTAATGCTGCCATATCAGCATCCCTTAGCTTCAGAAGCTCCTGCACTCCTTTGACATCCTTAGGATCATGCCCAAGTTCTATTATGATCTCCTCCAGAGATTTGATCCTGTTGTCCTTTGCTTGAGAGGATGCCCTTTCCAACTCAAGCTGTGCAGTGGTGTTGTTTAGGCTATTTTGTAGCCTATAATTCATCAATATTTTGTCTGCCAAGGAGGCATACACCATCTCACCCGTTTGTTTATGCAATTCAATCTGATCCATTGGGTGGATGTCCTTGGCCAGGACCTCAAGGTTGGTCCTGATATAATCGGCAGCTGACTGTGGTTGTTGCACTGCTGGTGTGAAATGGCTCATTATCATTTTACCCTCATGTACATCATAGGCAGACATGAGTCTTTGCTGGTTTGTGGGAGCCATCTTCAATAGATGATTATACAGCTGCAGCCTTATAGGTTCATTTCTCCTTTTAATATCCTTGAATTGCTGCTTGATGCTCTTCTTGCCTTCCCTCTGTTGGCCTGAGGAGCTGACTTCTCCTCCTGCTGCCCTTTCTTGTTCTTGCTGGAAGGAACTGGCTGAGGCTTCCATGCTGGGCAGGCCTATTCCTGAAGTTTTCCCCATTGGCATTTCTTCTTCAGAAAAAGGGTTTAACCTTTGCCTCTTCTCCCCTTGAGTAGTGAGGGGAGTCTCGCTGTCCCTTTTCCTGTTTATGTCCTCCCTTTGTGGGGTTTGGAGGACAGAGGAATCAATCCTTGAGTCTTGCGTGGGAGGTGCCATTGGTGTTGTCTGCTGCTCTGTGACCATTGGAGCCTCTGCTGTCTGTTCTCCTTGCCCTTGCTGCTCCTTTTGTGGCTGCTGAACCTGTTGAGGTTGCTGAACTTGTTCCTGCTGTACCTGTTGCTCCATCTCTTTTTCCTTGTTTTTGCTGGGAGCTTGACTTGTAGTTTGGACTGCCTCCTGATGTGCTGTAGAGGATGAGGCAGCTGCTCCTGCTTGAGGCCTTGGCAGAGAGAGTACCTGTGCAGGAAGTTCCAAGTCAGCCATTTTAAGGAGATTTCTTCTTGCTCTCTCATTCAGTTCTTCTTGTGTGATAGACTCCTCTAGTGTGCCTCTTTTCCATTTTGGTTGATTTGCATATTGTTCAATGTGAGGCAAGCTTAGATGATCATAACTAGAGAGCCTATATTTGACCCATCTTAATGATATGGAGTGATTGGGGTCATAGGGTTTCCAAAGGAAACTGGTCTTTAGGCCAAGGCTTTCTAGCTTTCTACCAGCTTCTTTCCAGCCTTCCTCCCTTTTGTTCAAGACAAGGTGCCCCAATTGGTTTTTTACTTTAAGCTGTGCCTTCTTGCCCTTGCCTGCGAAGTGTATCATATCAGCATTCCCAAATTGCCTGAAGTATTCAAGGGAAAATAATCTCATGGGCACATACTTGGGCAATCTATATGGGGGTAACTCACAACCATATATTCTGATTACGGTGTAGTTTTGGTAAAAGTACCAATCCCCAATGCTGTACACTTTGGATAACTGCAGGATTCTCTGCATTTCATCAGTCAGTCTTGGAGGAGGCGAGCTTAAGAATAAAGACATGGCTGGGTGAATGAAGAGGTCTATAAATTCATAGTAGGTATATGGAGAGTAGGCTCTGCAATGAAATACTGAGGTCCAGTACACTACTGATCTTGGATTGCCTTGTGCATCCGTTCTCTTGACAATGAAGGAGAACTTATCATGCTGATAATACAGAATCAAGTGGTAGATGTAGGAGGTGTATCTGAACACCTTCTCTCTTGACAGGTTCAAAAACTGCTCATGCATCTTATTTGATATGTATGTGGCATAATCATAATAGATTGGAGTTTTGCCAGGGGAAAACATAGTCATCATCACCAGTATAGTTTCATCAATAAATTCAACTGATTTGTACCCCAAGATGGAACTGATCATATCTGCAAGATCTACACCCATTTGATTGAGGTAACCATCAAAAATAGGAGGGTACAGCACAGTATCAGAATTTATAAACAGTTGGTTCAGTTTTGTGATCTGGGCATCTGTCAGCATCTTAGCTCCTTAGTTTATCAGATCCAACAAAGACAGGGGAACCAATTTCTTCTCAGTCTTGAATTGCAGCATCTCTCTAATGGCTCAGGGGTGATGTAGAATACAACTGAGCCTGAAGGGTCAAGCACACCTCTTTGAGTAGGATCATAGCACACAGCACACAGATGGATCAGGTCAGGGAATTGGTTGACCTGAGGGAGCCTGAAAATTGGGAGGAAGGAATCCCAAATGCCCAATATGTCTGTCCCATCTTCATGTTTAGCCTTTAGCTCATTTAGCAGGTGGAGGTGGAACTTGCTGTGGGCTAAGGAGTCTTCTGAGATTTGATAATCTAAGTCTGCCAAATCCTACCACTCCAATTCTCTCTGAGGTGCATTCAAAGGAGCGACATTGAGGGCCACAGGTGCAACAGGAGTCTCCATGGTTACTCAAACTCTGTTTTGTATATAGACTGCTGTTTCTTAGACTGGGCAAGAAAAAGAGCACTGCCTGAGTGAAGAGGTGAATTGAGAAATGAAGGGTAACATGGTGAGTTTGCAGCAATTGAAATAATGTTTCAGTCACTTGAGAAGGAAAATCTTTGTCTTTAATAGACCTTCCTTAATAATTAAATGTAGGTTCCGGGTTTCTGTTCACGACTGCGTGAATGAAAATGCAAGTTTTCAATGAAGGTTGTGTTAAAATAGGCTCGGCTGATGAATTTCGACCGTTAAATTTTCAAGTGGGAACTGGTGCAGGGAATTCAGTGGTGAATTATACGTTTTTAGTGCCTAAAAATGAGTTCTTGGTTATTTGCAGACATAAACCAGGCTTAGAGAAGACTTGCAGGGATAAATACCTGGTAAATTGATGGCCCGGGTCACAAATGCAGGTAGGTAGGCGTGCCGAAGGTCTTCTGGTCGATTCGAGTGGGTTGGTGCAATTTTGGTCGTAAATCGCATGCAAAGGGCGCAACAACGTTTTTTGCAAAAAGTGCAAAAGAACGCCCAAAATTGACAAAATATGGATTTTTTGTGATATTGGCGCCTTTTTCGGATGACGTCAGCATGACGTCATCGGGTGGGTCAGGGTCGGGTGATGTCAGCCTGACGTCATCAGGTGACATGGTGGCCTATGAGTGGTCCACGGGGGTGGTGAGGTGGCAGACAAGTGGAGCAATGGTGGACGAGGCGCGCGGTCGTGGCGATGATGCAGGGAGTGAGGCGGCGTTGACGCTGGGAGACAGGTGGCGCAATATCGGACCGGTCCTTATACGGAAAGGAATCTGTCAGAGGGGGCTTCGATACGGTTTGGAGGCGACGTGTGGACCTGGCCTGACGTCAGCCTCTGACAAATATTGGACGATATCTGTCGGACGTCGGGGCCGGTCCGATATCCGCGTCAACCGTCGGATGGAGAGAACTTGATCGGACGGTTGACGGGCCAGTGATCTGCACGGAGGATACGGCATCGGGCGGGGATTAAAATAATATTTTTCATGGTTTTTGCGCCCGGCGGGACGATTGTAAAATTTATCGGGTTTGCATGGTTTTGTGCGTATTTCTTTGTAAAGTCCCGCATAGTCAAAACTTTAGGGAAAGGTGAAAAATAATACTTTTTCCATAAATTTCTTTGCGAAATCACATAAGCCTCAAAACTTTGGATAAATGGGTTTTTGATAAGATTTTGTATAAAAAGCGCATATAGGCTCCAGACTTAGGATAAGGCAAACAAAATGGGTTTTTAGGGTATTTTTGCCTTTTGGGTGGGTTAAAAGGGTGCAAATGGTTTTTCCAAGGTTTCTTTAGGCAAAGTGAAAGATTGAATGGGCAAATGAGTTCTGGGGGATAAAAAAGGTAAGGCTTGGGTTCTTGAGCTAACCAGATGTTAATTCAATTCCCTGGTAGTGAATCATATGGCTATAATGCCAAGGAGGGGGTATTTATAGAATGCTTAGGGTTTATACACCATGGTGTTATAATAGTAGGGAAAGGGTAACATAGGGAGTTAGATAATACAAGTTAGAGGTTAATATGGATGGAGAAGGTGAATGAGGAGTGATATTACTAAGTTTTCTTGAAAACAACTTAGTTTAGGGAGTAGATCAAAATGAAAAGAATTTTTCACAAGAAATGTGGCTCTTAGGAATAAAAAACCAACATAAAACCTTGAATTTCTTTCATAAACACAACTGGTGAAGGGATGTTAGTAATGAGTGATGAAAACAAGGGAAAGAGGGAAGTTAGACATGCTCCATTGTGTTGCTTTCCCTGTATTGATCACCAAAATTCAGCTTAGAAGGAACACCACTTCTACAACCCCATCTACCTACCCAACTATTTGCCTAGCATTTTTTGTTTCTTCTTGGAGGGTGCAATTGGACTTGCAAACCCTTGTGTGCCTTTTCTTTTCATTTGCTTTTTCCTTTGATTTCCTATCTAGCACTACCCTTATTTCTTCTAAGGCCCCAGATTAAGCAGTTGGGAACCTTAGCTTTCTCTGCCTAACTATTGGTCTGCCAAGATTAAACAGTTTGGACAGACTTCTTTCTCTATTCTACAATAGAAAATTGAAACATGGCATGATCCAGTTTAAACTGTTGGATCATCCATCAAAATTTAATAAACATGAAGGCATGTACATACCTTGCCTTTCCTTGAAAATATGGGATCTTTGTATCAGCAAAGCAGAGAATATTTGGCATTTGAATTTGCCCATCATGAAATATGAAACTTATTGGTATAGGTATGCAACAGTGGCTCCACATGGGGATGGTTTTTCTTCTTGAAAGACCAAGAACAGCAGGTCAGCATGCCTTGGCCCCTTGGCTATTGCTTCAAAACCTGGAGCTTTTCATCCTTGAAACCTCGAAATTGTAGACTGTTATATTTATAAATCTTTGCTGAAGCACAGTCTTTTCCTTCTTCTGCAAGATCCTTGAAATGAAGTTATTCACATGCTTGGAGAAAATACTATATACAGTAAATTATGTACAAGGGCAGCCATACTGCATTCATGGAAAGTAGTCAAAATAGTGCTTCAGCATCCTACCATTCACAGGACCTTCATCCAAATCAGTTTCATTCAGATTCTTAAGAAAGTAGGTGTTATTTCCTTGTACTGCTTGGATGATAAATGGTCCCTTCCAAAGGGAATCAAACTTTCCATGCTTTCCTTTATTTTCCCTTCTTAAATCCCACTTAAGAACTTTGTCACCCATGTTGAAATCCTCAGCCTTGGTCCTTCTGTCAAAAGCTTTCTTGAGCTTCTCTTGTAGGATTTGAACTCTATTATACACTTGGTCTCTGGTTTGCTGTAAGCATATAATTTGATTCACCCTCCTTTGCATATCATTTGGCTCAGCTTGACTTTCCTGTAGTAGTTTCATGACAGGGATCCCTAGTTATGAAGGAAACTTGGCTTCTAATCCATAGACTAACTCATATGGGCTGACCCCAATTGATCTCTTGGTTGTTAATCTATCTGCCCATAAGGCGTTGACAAGTTTCTTATGCCAATTCTTTTTGTTCTCTTCCAACACCTTCTTTATCATGTTTACAAGGCTTTTATTTGATGATTCAGCAAGGCCATTTCCTTGGGGATAGTATGCAGTGGAATGG
>APFE030790779.1:2039-12409 GCA_000404065.3 Pinus taeda
CAATAACGAGTGCGAAACGACAAACCCCCGACGATCTTTGTTAATTTAAACGGTCGAAAGAAGAGCTTTAAAAGCGACCGCCTCTCGTTCCTTTTGACGAGCTGAAAGGGAGCTCGGCTATCTTTTCTTGCTTTGTGTCGGAAAAGAGCTTAAAGACGACATTTTTTGGGACCAAGTGTATATAGAACCATTGTGACCCCGCCGGTTTCGAGAACTTGCACAAGAAAACCACCTGCGTAAACCTATTCGATATGTTAAAAAACATAGTAAAACATGCATAAAGGCATAACATAGTGACATTAGCACTAAATCCATGGTAAAAGCATGACAAAAACCCACTTTTATAAAAAACCATAGTCAATTAAGGATCTTTTACTATAAATAGGGGGGTAAAAGACATTTTTTACCATTGTTACCATTTTGAGCCTTGGAGAACGTTGTGGAGCTGTGAAGTTGACGGAGCGAATTCCACCCCGTGCGGACACCATTCATCCGGCAGCTTGTTCCAGGTAGGTTCCTCTTGCCCTGCGCTTCATTTTGAGTCCTTTTTGGAGCATTTCCACGGTGGGATTTGGCCGTTTGGCCGAATTTTTTGAGCGTTGGTGCGCTCTTGGTCAGCGCGGATTCGCCCGTCGGGTCCGCGCTGATCGATTATAATTACACATACCACCTCCCAGGTCAGCGCGGAAAACACGTGTGCTTCCGCGCTGACCCAAGGAAAAAACAAAGAGGCGCCATTATCAGCGCGACTGTTTTAAAAACAGCCGCGCTGACGCCGTGAAGTTTTAATTTTTTTAAGATTTGGACGTAGAAACTTCAATGGTTAGCATTCTAATGTTTTTTGGTGGTCATGCAGGACGTAATGGCATTTTTGTGGCAAGAGAGGGCTCATGATAATGAAGATATAGCCACTTATGCCAATGCGGGGTGCCGAAATGCAATGCGGGCATGCGGTTTCCTCAAATTTTTCCTCACTCCACGCCTGAGAGCATAGCCTGACCTTCTGGAGCTCTTGATCAGAGCTTGGAACCCAGTTGACGGAAAATTCACGATTTGAGGCCGTGATATCGAGTTCGATTACACGGATATTTACTTTTTGACTGGGTTGTCATGCCGGGGTGTGATGCCCATTCTGGAGGGGCAACGACCCAGCGGTGAGACTCTTGACCAGCTTATAGCTCGAGTGTGTCCACAGGCGCATAAAACACGGAGTTGAAAGGTGAGAATTCCAATGGTGGGTGACATGGTCCTTCGCACCATACTCTTCATGGTGACCCGGGCAGCGGGGAGTTTGGCCAATCACGAGGCCTCAAAGGCCCATCTATTATTAGCTCTCGAGTGTCTACAGCCCACTGTTTTCAACTGGGCGGTAGCAGTAATGACCAGCATGAAGAGGCAACTGAGCAACTGTCGACGTGGAGAGTCGAAACAGTTTGGCTATGGGTCACTCTTACTTCCGCTCATGTTTGAGCGGGTGCCAGCCTTACAGCAGCAGGATATGGTTGTGGATCCGCCCAGCGGTCCACGAGAGACGAGGGCCACTCGATGGGCCCGGGTCATGCCGCGTGGAGGTGGTGGCCGCTCAGTGTCATGGGGTGTTTTTTTCCGAGAGTGGCTGGATCACCAAGTCATTTTCGTCGAGGACTGGCCATATGCCAGTATGGATTTCCGCGGTGATCCTGACAAAAACACTTGATCTCTCTTTAATTTTTTATCTTTTGTAATGTTTTTTAAATTTTTTCATGTACATGTCCTGATGAACGCTATGATATGCAGATGTGGGACCCACGAGACCCCTTGGGCTGGCTTCGGAGGCATGGAGACAGGGACAAGGCGCTGGGGTCCTGGCCCTGGCTCCTCCAGTAGGCGACATGATGGAGACTATGGTGCACAACCTCGAGGGCTTACTGGCGGGAGTGCCAGATTACCAGGGGATCGAGGAGGTCCCCATAGCTTCTCAGATTCATACAGAGGGGGTGGAACCCAGGATGCACCGCCTTTTGAGGCGGGTGGCACGAGCAGTGGCATGCTACAGAGAGCATAACCTACCATAGTAGATGCCTAGGATTCATTTTTCACTTATGTTTTTGAGAGACATACGTCTCAGATGTACTGAGGACGTCGGCTTTACTTTAGACATGTACACTTATTTTTGATCGCCTTAGTGCGCCACAAGATATATATATATATATATGGTGTTTTTATTGTATCTTATGCTTCTCATGTTTTGTTGATTTACATATTACGCAAATGTCTGTCCAATACATAATTAGCCAATGCATCAGTTACTGCATTAAGCCTTCTTGGAATGTGATGATAAGTAATGTAATCAAAATCTCTTTCCAATAACTTAACACGTAAATACAACCTTAAAATACGATGATCTCTGACGGAATATCATCCGTTGAGCTGGTGGACTACAAGCTGCGAATCTAAGTTTACAACCAATGAGCGGATTCCGAGGTTAATCGCCTCGGCTAATAATTCAATTACAACACTATATTCAACCACATTGTTTGTTGTACAACCCAGACACACTCCTTGAATATCTACTAACTCACCATGAGGATCGTAGATCACCCATGCCGCAGATGACAGATTGCGAGTACTGCGGGAAGCACCATCAGCGAAACCAACGTAAGGTGATCCAGACATCTGTTCAAGAAGTAAAAAGACACAATAAGCGGTGATCACGCCGACACACTAAGATAAAATTTAAACAAACACGCACACACACAACACACTGTTAAAAAGCATATGCATGTAAGAAATAAGCGAGAGAGTGCCTGGACTTAGGCATAATATTTCTTAAGATACAGCCCATTGCGGGGCCCGTCCAGGGGATTGCCTTCATAATCTATCAGCTCATAGGCACCTTTTTGTAGAACTCTTTTCACAATATAGGGCCCATGCCACATTGGCTCGAGTTTTCCTGCTCCCAGCTTATCGTTAGCTTGATCGTAGAGCAGTACTAGATCTCCCTCGATGAAAGAGCAGGGATTAACAGAGTTATCGAAGTGAGTTTTAACTCGCTTCTTTTGACCTTCGATAGCTAGGGAGGCTAGACAACGTGTCTCATCCAGTCATTCCAAGTAAAGAAGCTGCTCTTCTACAGGAGTAGTATCGGGGAGTAACTCGACGGCTAATTTGAGTGAAGGAATCTCACACTCAATGGGAAGGGTTGCCTCCAGTCCATATACTAACTGAAAAGGGGTGAAACCGGTGGCGTCCTTCACGGAGGTCCAGTAGGCCCACAAAGCAGAAAACAACATCAAATTCCAACTAGACTTGTGCATGCCAACAGTTCTTTGAAGCATCATGACCAAGACCTTGTTCACGGCTTCCACTTGACCATTTGCCTGAGGATAGTACGGAGTGGAACTATCATGCCTAAGTCCTAGTTGGGTTGTCAACTCGGCCATCATATGATTACGGAAATGTTTTCCGTGATCAGTGACAATGGCTTGTGGAACCCCAAACTGAGAAATGACATGTTTGAATAGAAACTGCGCCGCGGTATGACCGTCTTCCGACAATGTGGGCATCGCCTCGGCCCATTTTGTAAAGTAATCTACAACAACGATGATGTAACCATGCCCCCCAGCCGAGCGAGGGTTACATGTCACATAATCGATGCCCCATTTGGCAAAGGGGCCTATGGTCACAACGGGGTGCAGCGGGGCAGGGGCGCACGCATCTTCCGTTGGTAAATCTGACATTCGTGACAAGAACGGACGGCAAGAATGCAGTCCTTGAAAATGGAAGGCCAGAAGTAGCCAGCACGGAGGATCTTCTGTGCGGTGGCATATCCAGACATGGGCCCGCCACAAGCACCAGAGTGGCAGTCATTTAGAACTCTTTCATCTTCTTCGAAGGTTAAGCATCGGCGAAGAACCGAATCAACACCAAGGCGGTACAAGGTGTCCCCAACTGACGAATCCGTCAACAAGCGTCTTACGAGGTCTCGAGGCAGAAAGAGGACGTCTGCAAGTAGACAATGATGTCCCCATACCAAGGATCGAGGGTGCTGATAAGGAAAAGAGTTTCAATGGAATAGACTCCTCTATCTGCGAGGAAGTAGCAGCGGATGGCAAGGAGCACAAAAGTTCAGCAAAAACGAGTGATTTCTTGGACTTGGCCGCAGTAAATTCTAAGTCAAACTCTTGGAGGATTACGATCCACTTTGAGTATTTGCCCCCCAGCAATTGTCGTGAAAGAATGTAGGTCATGGGGTTGCAATATGAAATCACCGTTGTAGTACGCAACAGAATGTAGTGACGGAAACGTTGGACGGCGCAGACGGCGGCAAGGGCCAACTTCTCGACATATGCATATCGAGTCTCCGTATCTAGTAAGTTGCGACTAAGATAATAAATGACATGCTCGATGCCATCATCGTCATCCTGGACCAAAACCATACCGATAGTGGTATCGGCAGCGGCCAAATAGAGTGTATAGTCACGATGATAATTCGGAGGCCGCAACAAAGGGGCGGAAACTAGGAGAGTTTTGAGATGAGCAAAAGACTCCTCGGCTATGGCATCCCATCGGAATGGGGTGTCACGCTTAAGTAACCGGGTAAAACCCTTTGCCACTTCGGCATAGTTTGGGATGAACCGTCTTAGAAAATTAGCTTTCCCCTACAAGCTCTGCAATTGCCGCAAAGTAGCAGGGCAAGGAAGATTCACAATTTCCTCGACTTTAAGGGGATCCAAACGGATACCATCTCGGGAGACGATAAACCCGAGAAGTCGACCAGATTCGACGCAGAAGACACATTTGTGCAGATTTAATCGGATATTATAGTGTCGACAACGAAGAAAAATCTCACGAAGATGCGATGGGTGGTCCGCGCGCTTAGCTGAATGAGCGGGAAGGTCATCCAGATAAGGTTGTACGATGTGCCTGATATCGTGGAAGGCATAAGACATCGCACGTTGAAAGGTAGCGCTAGCATTTTTAAGACCGAAGGGGAGCTTTTTGTAAGCAAAAGTGCCCCATGGACAGATGAAGGTCGTCTTGTGTTGATCAGCCGGGGCGATATTAATCTGGTTGTAACCAGAGAAGCTGTCCATAAAAGAATATATTTCGCTGCCCGCACACTCGTCAATGAGTTGCTCAATGAATGGCGTGGGGTAGTTGTCTTTTGGGCAAGCTCTATTAATGTCGCGGTCATCAACACAGACACGAATGGTACCCTGTTTTTTGTCGACAGGGACAATATTTGAGACCCATTCTGTCAGTGGGATGGGATAAATGAATCCAGCTTTAAGAAGTTTTTCAACCTCTGCTTTGATAGCTGCCGCCTTGCGGGGGTGCACGGGGCGCAAACGCTGACGAACAGGTTTGGCTTCGGGATACGTCAGTATCTCGTGCACTACTATGGATGTATCAATGCCGGGAATTTCTTCGTAGGACCATGCAAAGACATCGCGAAATTCGCGGAAGAGTACGATATAAATCTGAATCTCCTCAGGAGTGCAGGTGACTCCTATATAAATGTTCTCGACAATCCCTGCCTTAACAGAGATGTTGACAGGTTGCGTCTGTGTGATGTTCCCTAGATTCCCTTCGGACGATGTGTGATAAATTTGAATGGGCGTCTGAAGAGGTTGAGAAGGGAGACATGGAGCAAACCGCTCGA
Organism: Pinus taeda; assembly: GCA_000404065.3. Classification (NCBI taxonomy): domain Eukaryota; kingdom Viridiplantae; phylum Streptophyta; class Pinopsida; order Pinales; family Pinaceae; genus Pinus; species Pinus taeda. The sequence goes on from APFE030790779.1 coordinate 7,684, forward strand.
GACAAAGCAGTGTTTCCCGAAAGGTAGGGAGAAAGGAGGAACGGTGGTGAAGAGGAAACCACGGACGTTCGTCCAGAGACATAGTCTCTATGATAGCCTCATCGGAAGGAAATATTTCCTTCAATGGATCCGAGGAGGTGTATTCTCCTAACCAGGGGGGAAATCATCTGAGTCAAGAGCCCCACTCGTGACGGTGGGTTGATCATGAGAGGCCGATGCAGCAACAATTTCGATGTAGTTGAGCTCAGATGGACTCAACGGCATCTCCTCACCCCAAGTTTCTATCTGGTCGATGGAGGGGAGGGTCCAAGGATCAGAACGAACCAAGATCATGGAGATCGAGGCGAGGTTGGGAGGTGGGAGGGAGAAAACACCCATAAGGGCGGGTTCTTTGAAGAGCCCGACTCCCACACTCTCAAACGGAATGGAGGTATGCTCAGTGAATGGTACGTTTCCCTCAGAAGAGGAAGTGAAGAAAGAGAGCTGGTCAACCGTGACAATTTTCCCTTGATGGGGGAAACGAATGACACGGAGGAGGGATGAAGCCACAGCACGCATAGCGTACGTCCAAATCCGGCCCAGAAGGAGGTTATATGTGAGATTTGCGTCCACAACCTCAACTTCTACTTCCACAGTCTTCCCTTATAAGGTAATCGGTAGCCGTTGAAGGATACCATAAGGTCGGGATTCTCTCCCGTCGAATGCTTCCAGGGTCGTTGGAGACTGACTCAGTGTCGGAGACCCGATGGATTTCCAACATGTTATAGACATAATGTAGGTTGATGCGCCCTCATCAATGACTGTATGATGGATCGTTTTGGAATTGATGACGACTTGAATGAGGAAAGTGATCTGATGAGGTAGTCGAGGAACATGGCTCTCGAGGTCGAAGGTAATCAAATCCGAGTCCGCTGGGTCGATGCCACCGATGGCCGATAGCAGGGACTTCCTCTAGGGGGGGAAATCTGAAGGACCTCTAAGGCGGACATAGCCGACGGAGCCTGCGCTAAGTCCTCTACGATGCTATAATGCTGGGCAGCACGAGCATTCGGATTATAAGAAGACCTTCTGAGTACCCCTTTGGGAGGGGGTCAGATTGTCGTCTCAGTACTCGGTCTCTCGATATGGAGGGGACCAGAGCTGGACGAAGGAGCACTTGAGGGAACCTCTGGCTCCTTCCCGGCGGACGACGGATACTCCTTTGCTCGAGTTGTTATATGAACAGGAATAGTTCAAGCCATGAAGACCTGGGAACCGAAGGGAGAAGAAGAGGGGTCAGCCACCATCTGAGTTTGCTGAGAGGGAAAGGGTTCTTTAAGAACTGCAGGGACCCCAGGAGCTCCTTTCAACAAACGAGTAACTTCGAATCACCTAGGGCAGTCCTTAGTGTAGTGATCCTCCTCACAAATGAGGCAAGGATACTTGGGTTTGCGTTTGGCTCCTTCCTCGGCTGGAGGTTTAGAGGATTCCTGTTTGGGTTGCTCGGATTTATTTTTCCCTTTCCCCTTTTCCTTTTTCTTGCCTTTCGAGGCCTTGCCTGCCGTGGTGGACTGGACAGCGTTGACCTCGGAAGTGTTACCAGAATTTAAAACACCCTGAGAAGTGTTTTCGTTGGATGCACTTGACTTTAGCTTCCCAGGGTTCGATGATTTTTTAGAGGCCTGGTTTACAGAGCCAATGACTCCATCGACAGATGGCTTGGGCGGAGCCTTGGACGTACCGGGCCTAGGGGCATCCGGCAAGTACTCATACAAAGTACCAGACTGAGAGTAAACTAAGTCTAGGTACTGAGCGCACGCGATTGCTTGCTCTTCAGTTACACAGGCTCCCATAGCAATGTCCCGTGCAATCTTGGGGACAAAGGAAGTCGTGAACCAGTCGGTGAGGAGTTAATCAGGAATCCAGAACTTGATCAACCTGTGACACCTTCTCCATTCATGAATATGATCGGAGATATGTGTAGCAGTATCCTGCTTAAGAGACGTGAGGAGGTGAGTCCCTGTCTCGTACCGAATGGGTAACTGAAAGTGAGTCAAAAATGCCATGGCCAACGAATTGAAATCTTGAAATGACGCACGGGTCAATTCAATATACCATTTAGCTACCGAACCAGTGAGGGTCCTCTAAAAGAGCCGAAGCCGAATCGAATCATCGAGCCATGAATTGGACGAACACCATAAGTGATACGTCATCACGTGAGCTTGAGGGTCCTCCCCGGCTTTCCCGTCAAATTTGGGACAGTCACTAGGTATCTTAGTTGGAACTGGTGGCCATTGTGGATTGTGTAGAATGGGATCATTCGTTAACTTCGACACATCGGGCAGTTCCAACGTCACTAGAAATGGTAGCTGTGGATTAAAGGACATTTGTCCCGGATACGAGGTAGAACCAGAATTCCATCCAGTTCCTGGTTGCCCCCATTGTCCTTGTCCCGATGGGCCAGGTCCAAAAGGGCCTTGTCCAGAAAGATTTTGTCTGTAGGGGTTATTTCCAGAACCGGGTTGTTGATTCTGCCCCCCAGCACCCCATTGGTTACCATACTAGCCAACAGGTTGTTGATAATTTTGATAAGGATTACCCTGCGGCTGTTAGTAATTTTGATACGGGGTATATTGATTTTGCCCCTGGGGTTGCTAGTATCCGCACTGAGCCTGGGAACCAGGCGGCATTTGATGACCAGGTTCGGATTGATACCCACCTAAATGCGGGGGTTGGGATTGGTACCCACCCGAATAAGGAGGTTGGGCTTGATACCCACCTGAATAAGGAGGCTAGGATTGATACCCACCTAAATAAGGAGGCTGGGATTGATGCCCACCTGAATAAGGAGGTTGAGATTGATACCCACCTGAATAAGGAGGCTGAGATTGATACCCACCTGAATAAGGAGGTTGGGATTGATACCCACCTGAATAAGGAGGCTGGGATTGATACTCGCCCGAGTGAGGAGGTTGGGATTGGTACCCACCCGAGTAAGGAGGTTGAGATTGGTACCCACCTGAATACGGAGGCTGGGATTGATACCCACCTGAATGAGGAGGTCGGGATTGATACCCGCCTGCATGCTGAGCCGTCTGGCTAGAAGGTTGTCCTGGTCGGATTTGAGACGGCCCTGTTCGCCCAGAAGATCAAGCTTGCTGAGTGAGGGGCTGCCCTTGCGCAACTGAGGATTGCTCTTGTTGACCAGATGGTTGCTGAGCGGTGGGCTGGCCTTGCTACACGTAAGGCTGGCCCCCTTGCCCAGAAGGGTTGCCTTGCTGGTTTCCAGGTTGACCTTGCTGACCATAAGGTTGTCCCTGGTTCCCATAAGGTTGCCCCGAAGGGTAGCCTTGCTGGGTACCGGGTTGTCCTTGTTGAGCGTTGGGTTGTCCCGGATTTCCAGAAGGTTGCCCAAGATATGTAAAAGCCGGACCACTAAAGGCCAAAGGTTGTCCCTGACTGGGTTGTCCTTGTGGGCCTCCCTGTTGACCTCGGTAATTTTGGCCAGCATACTGCTGCCCATGATTAGGCTGCGAGTAGGGTTGTTGACCCTGGTAGGGTGGTCCTTGCTATCCTTGTCCCTGATGATACTGGCCACCATCATACCCGGTGGTACCCCAAGCCACGTTCAACGGAACGGAAGCCTCATCATAAGGCACTTCAGGCAAGGAGGTATACAAGTAATGATTCTCAGGATCATAATATGGGCCTTGCACATATGGGCTCTGGACATTACGCAAGTATTGAAAATATGCCTCCTCTGCCGTCATATGATCGGAAGCAGGAGGAGCACCACTTGCGGGGTGCACAACTCTAGGAGTATGTGTCGATTGACCACTTTGCGGTGGACCTCGAGACGGGCCTGCAGTAGAAGTGACAGCAGATGATGCGGTGCCGGCACTAACAACTGGAGTTGTCGACGCGACACAAACGGTCGGGTTGGATGAGACTGCTGTAACAGCAATATGGTGGACTTGGGAAACAAACGTTCCTATGGAAGGGACGATGTTTTGATCCCAAACAAAAGAGGAAGCTGCAGAGTTCATAGCATCCCTCAAAGATCTATAATGTGCCGGCACCGTGATACCCAAAGGCATAACGGTGTAGGGCGTAGAGATAATTGGGGATGTCGCCAAAATGGGAGTATCAATACTTGACATGACGGACGGCCCACTCGACACAGGAGAGGTGTCGCCCATATCGGAAGAAGCCATTGGAGATGGGACACCGACAGGAGTGGTGGGAAAATCCTCTTCAGAGGGCTCCCAAACAGGGTTCCAAGAAAATTCGTAGAATTCGTCCTCTGGAGCTCGAGAATTCAACGGTTGGATGCTCGGAACAATGGGAAGAACATCACAAACCGGTGTTTCAGGGGAAACAGAAGATGGAGACCCTTGGTCACTTGGGACAGGAGACGGAGTTGATGGATCCGCCAGGATGATCAAACAAAGACCCTAAGCAAGCTAACGATAAAAAACCCTACTCAAAACTAAACGCACACAAGATCTAACCAGGTAATGTTATTGCGGCCGAATAAATTTTTAAGACACAAGAATTGAACTTGACCTTTTCATGTTTCAAGAGTCGAGAAATGGACGAAAAGATGACTCTAGTCTCCTTCGAATGTTTAATGAGCATGAAGTGACAAGACGCTCACTTACACCTTTTCTTTTAGGGAGTCCGAAAAGGATCAAAAGTGACTGCTCTGGAGATTTTAAGCAAAGGGTTTACCAAGCAATCCGTAAAA
>APFE030790780.1:0-12099 GCA_000404065.3 Pinus taeda
AGTTACACATTAATGTTATTTAGCCACTTAACACAATTTGATCTATTCAAAATATACAAAATTATTACATTTAATAATATTACTTAAGATAAATAATTAATTATAGTGAATATTAAGAATATTAAAGCTTATTAATAATAACATAATGTTAATATTTGTATTGTCAATATTATATTTTATTATTATTGTCGTTAATGTCTAAAATGTAACTATTATGAACATTATTTATGAATATTAATGATAATACATAAATGTTATTAATTAAGTTTTATTAATGTTAATATTAAAGCTTAATTTTTATTAATATTAGAAGTTTTTCTAATAATGTATAATTTTCTATATATTAATATATGTGTAATATTTATATTTATAGATAATAACATATTAATAACAAACCCAATTTTAGTTAATATTATATGGTGGAATTATGTTTTAATATGTAAATTCTCATTTAAAAATACATATTCTTAGTACAAATTATTTTAATTAATTGTTTTCCTTAATATTTGTATTCTTAATATAAAATTTATTAATGTATTCTTATTGTAATATTCAAAGAAACCGAACCTTCTTTATAAAAAAATTACCTCAACTTCCACATCCTCTTCCTCCACCTCATCCATCTCCACCTCGACCACCACCACCACCTCCTCCTCCTCCTCCTCCTCCAACTCCTCCTCCTCCACAACCTCCTCCTCCGCCTCCACCAACACCTCCTCCACCAGTTCCACATCCATCGCCTCCTCCTCCTCCTCCTCCCTCTCCTACTTTATTAAAAAAGAGAAAATGGTCCTACCAACAGAGGGAAATGTCCCTCTACCCACGACCCAAAGTGATAATGGATATTGTTTGCTGGAATTGCAGAGGAATGGAATGTTTGCTAAAATTTAATGCAATGAAAGATTGAATAGCATCAGAAAAACCTGATATTTGTCACTGTTGTTTGGGATTTACATCTGAATAAGGCCACAAGTCTGATGGGTTTCCAAAATATTTCTATAAAACTAAATAGAGCATCATTAAAAAATACTTGATAAAAATGATCAGAAACATTTTTGGAAAATACACGGTAGGAGGATTTAAAAACTCCTCCATTCCTACACTAGTTCCAAAAGAGTCTAATGCAAAAAAATTCAGTAGGTTCAGGCCTATTTCTCTGTGTATCTCTCCCTACGAAATTATTACAAATACTCTGGCAAATGGAATAAAAGTAATGCTTCCAGAAATAATATCAAGAAACCAAGGGGAATTTTCCCCAAGGAGACAAATTATTGATTATAATAGTATAGAAAGCATTGCATTCTAGCCATTTGAAAAAGGAAAATGGAATAATTTTCATGTGGGAAATGGAAAATTCTTTTGATAGGGTCAATCTTGGTTTCCTTTCGAATGTCCTATAGAAAATTGGTTTTTGTAAAAAGGAAAGAGATATAATTAAATCTTGAATTATTAGACCTTGGATAGATCCCTTGGTCAATGGAAGACCAAGTGATTTCTTCCAAAGATCAAGGGGGCTTCAATAAGACTATCCTCCTGCCCCTTTTCTATATGTCATCATGGCAGACTCACTAAATTGAAATCTAGAGAAATGTAGAAAAGGTCAGGCTACCACAGGAATTTCAATCTCTCTAGAAGTAAAGAGTATTCACCAGTCTATATTGGCAGATGATACTTTAGTTATTGGAGGGGCCTCATGTATTATAGCAGGAATAATCAACAAGGTGCTCAATATATTTATACGAGCCTCTGGAGGACTTCTAAATAATCAAAAGCAAATAATTTTTGGTTGGAACACTCCTCTCCACCCTCTCCAAAAATTATCACAAATTCTGGAAATTCCTTTTCAAGAAAAATGGAGCCACTTCCATTATCTTGGTCTTCCAATCTCCAAAGAAAATTTGAAGACAGAGATATGGAACAAGTGCATAGAGAAAATGGAAAAGGCTACAGAATTGGGGAACGAACGCACTCAACATGGAAGGAAGGGTGGTCTTAATCAAGGCATTACTAACATCTATTCCAATATACTAGCTTTGAGCAATACTAGCTCTGTGAAGCATTTATAAATAAATAGAACTAGTAATTAGTGGTTTCCTATGGCAAGGACGTAAAGTAGAAAGAAAGAAAATCAACCTAGTGAAATGAGGCCAAGTAACAAAACCATATGAGAAATGAGGTCTTGTTATAAGACTTCCTGGGATAATGAATTTAGCACTAGGAGTAAAAATGACATGGATATTTAGTACTCGAGATAGTAGTTGGTGGAAGAAAATCCTAGAAACAAAATACATGAACCATAATAGAATATTACTACATGAAAAGGGTTTCCTGATAAGGCCCTGCCCTTAGATCTAGATTTTGATTAAAAAGACTCTTTCCCTCATTGAAGAAAATTCCTCCACGATCCTTGGGAATGGAAAAATTACCAAAATTTGGGAGGAAAAAATAATAGGAAATCCTCCTATAGCCTATCAAGAAAATCTCCATGGTTTGAGAAGGTGGATGAAAATAAAAGGAATCAGTAATATGGAAGACGTATCTCATTGTAGTGATGGAGACTGGGATGATTGGAGGATTCACAACCTTCCCCAATGCCTGGTTCCTCAATGGAGAAACTTAATTTATCATCTTAAGGGTGTAGCACCTTTGATTCAAGACACAAAATGCTCTTTTAGATGGGATCCTGATGGAGTGGATTATTCAGTCAAATCTGGATATGCCACTATACAACAACAAGCAAATCAAGATTGGGATCATTGGAGGGATGCATGGAAAATTGAAAGCCTTCCGAAAGTCAAACTGTTCATGTGGACTCTCCTTAGAGGAAAGATTCTAACAACTGACAATCTCAAAAAGGAAGGTTATGAAGGTCGTTCTCACTATGCCATGTGCCAGAAAAGTGAAGAAAGCATCCATCATCTCTTTTTGTAGTGTGATTTCACAAGAAACTGTTGCCAATTTCTAGTAAGACCCCTCGAGGTTAGATCTCAAAAAACGTTGCCTTTGCATGAACTTCTATCAACTTGGAAGGAAAAGTTATCCATATACTCGTAAAATAAATGGAATTTTGTTAAACTAAATACTAATTTGAACATATATAATTCAATACACATTCAATTAATTGGAAGTGTAATTCTTCCATATTATATTTTATGTATGTAAAATCATCATAAAGGTGATTTGTATTAGGTCAATAGACAATTTGGGCAATGACCTTCCGTACAGGATATTCTAACGGAAGCTTTTCTTGTGTCCTAAAATTTTACAAAAACAAGAGCATAAACAAACAAACACATACATTACATAAAATGAAAACACAAACATTTAAAATTCATCATAAAACATCAACCTGTAATGAATTATAAAAATTGTATTAATTAAAAACACTTATAAAAAATATTATGCACTGAATAGTGGTGCTTACAAAAATTCATGGTGAAAAAATAAGATTTTATTACATTAAGCAACAATTTAAACATTAATAAGTTAATATACAAATTATGCTCAGTCTAAAAGTAACTACTGTACATGATATTACATATGTGTAAAAATATTATACACAAACAAGCAACCAAAAGCACATAAAAGCGCAACAAACAAACATAGCATAAATAAAAGCACATACATTTAAAATTATATTATCATAAAACATCAATTTGTAAATTAATTTTAAAATTTTATGTTTATTTTATTTGAATTTATCGTTTTCATGAGGGCCATTAGAGATATGTTTAATTTGAGATTTAATGACTACGGTTATAAAATAATTCATGGTCATAGCCACCTATGATGCTATCATTATTTTTATGGTTGAAAAGTATATATTGATTATAAGAAATCGTGAACACCTGTGATTTTCAAATATACAAAAATTGGCGATGATGATTACAAAGAAAATCCATAGCCATTTTTACTTGCGGTATTGTCATGGTCATTTGTATCTATACAAGTTGTTGACTAAAAATATTTGTGAAATTTTGATTTTATACAAAATAGATTTAACAAGTTATAAACTCCATGAATTTTGTACCATACAAAAATAATTAACTAATACACTATTTAAGAAATTACAATGATTGAATTAAATAAAAAATTTGATTAAAATGTAAGATATGAATATATTAACTAAAAAATCAAATTAAAGTTTGATAGGGGAACTCTGTCAAGAGGACGAGCTCGGTGTGATTGCGAGGGTTTCTCAATCTTTTTTCTTTCCTTATGCAATCAAGTTTCTTCAGATATCAAATCAACATTTTGCATCATCATTAGGGCATGATCTCACTGCTCACGAGTTCGATAATGGAGTCTTTGAATGGCCTAAATATTGGTTTCGGTCCCTTGGCCGGGGATGGAGACTCACTACACGGGTTGTCGGCAATATTATTTACCATATCATGGATACAATGTATTTGATCACCACATACATACATGATAGCATAGAAGGAAGAAAAGGGAATCACATTCATGAGTTGGGAATGGATATGTGTAGGATTAAGGCAACTCTTGATCAGAAATCTTATCACTCTCTCCTCTTAGTCACAAGAGCAATATTGGTCTGATCTAAAGGAGAAAATCTGGTTATAGAATTGAATCTTCAACCTCGAACAATTCATTTCATAGGTCCATTAAAGAAGATCCTTGATCTGGAAATTGTTAATCCCCTAAGCACATTAGGTTATCGAAATGGAGTAGCATTAGATCTGAAGAGTCTGCCACATTTTTGTCCAGATTAGAATTCTCCTCCATCACAGTGGGTGTGTTTGGTAATTTTCCCATCACTTATGAAGTTGGTACTGCCACGAAAACCCCTCTCACTCTTTGGAGCTCCACACTTATCCCTTGATTCGACTAAATATCTGCGTGACTCTCAAGTGTGGGCACTAAATCTCAAAACTATGGTAGCCTTCCAAATTTTTATTAAATCCCCAAATGGAAAATCAATATTATTTTGAGTTTCGGTTACAAATCACATCATAAAATTAAAGCACAATACCATGCAAACTTTGGGTATCTTGATGCTCCTACAAAGTCTGATCTTTGGAGGAAGATCCATGCAGGAAGATCTGATCTTACAAGATTATAACATCCTCCCATCACCCACCATCATATTAAACTTGAGGCTTCGAGGAGGATCCCCTCAAAAAAGAAATTCAAAGGGCATAGGGGGAGTGTCTGGATCTCATATTCCCAAAGGAACAAAATTGAATCAAGGTCAAGTAAATGGAGGATTTTTGTTCAAAGCTATCCTTAAAGGTGATTTTTTTGCCTCAACAATACTATATCAGACACATGATATACCCAATCCCTACATAGTTGAAAAACTAAATCAAATATCAGTAATGATTGTATATCTACCAGAAATAAATGATCTATGCACAACATATGCATCTCAAGAAGTACTATGTAGATTCAACACTTTTTGTCCAAAACCAGTGGATCTTTTCCAATGGATATTCACAAATTGGACAATAAATTGTCATATTCATATTCATTCATGATTAATATCGTTTTATTTAAACAAATTATTAAATTTATAAAATTCTTAAGAAGATAAAAATAAAAAGACATAATAAAAAGGAAATATCCATAATAATCATAATCACTACAGAAATTCCTCATAGATAGTGAGGACCATAGTTAACTTGGGGACTTATGTAGAGAGAGAAAAGCCCCTCCCTTAAAATGAATACAAATTTTATTAATATGGGGTTTGAGCTTTTACAAATAATAATATAAATTACAAATAAATAAATAATTTGCAATATGAATCATCTTCATTCACAATTTTGCATCTCCTCGCAAAAACATAAGAAAATATGTATTAATAATAATATATGGAGGAAAATAATTGTATTGTCAAAATTTTGAAAAATGATTTACAATAAAATGAGGGAAAAAAAAAATAAAAAATCTATCATTTTATTATATGCACTGAGAAGGATTAAAATGGGTTTCACCTGATATTTATGGAGATCTTAAATTGAAAATCTAAATAGAAGAGATTCTAAAAATTAAAAAGAAAACTAAGTAGAATTTAACGAGACTATTAATTTTTCTTAAACCCTCTCATTAAAATTAAAACTAAAGCATAAATCTAAAATTGAAGAAATAACACACATCTATCAACCTAATATCATTCAATATACCCACAAAGTTTTTATTCTCTTCAATAAATGTGATTTATTAATAAAACATTTAATAAAACAAAAAGTATAATAATAATGATTAATTAAAAACTCACTTGCAACTATGGAATTGTTCAAATTACTTATCCCATCCTCCACGAATGGCCAATGGTCAAGATGACTGCCCTAATTATTTTTGTTGGATGAAGAAAGTGAAAAATTCCAATGATGTCCCTTAGGAGAGCCCACCCCCCAGGAACCTAGTAGAGCCATTGGGCATAGGTATGTTAAGACTCTTTATTTATACATTTTTATTCCTAATCCTTCATTTGTTCCTCGTTTTTCTCCCATAGACATTTTCGGCCTCAAGATGGCTATGCATCTAGAAGGTCTTGGCAAGACTAGGGGGTTGTGTTCGGGCTTCTCCAGTCTTGTTGAACCATTGGAGTGTCACATGGGCCTCTCATCTTTTTGGTTGTTTTCGATGCCTAGATAAATAGCTAATGTCAAGGGAGGAGCATATTACTACCCAGAGATAGGTTTTCCTAGAGCTCAAATTTCACTTGAGAGCTCAAACAATCATTATTGGGATTTGACCACTTAATCAAATCAAGAAGAGATCACTTAGGTGGAAAGGGAACTTTCCAATGAGGGACATAATCCTAACCAACACCGAGGTGTTTGCTAAATTGGAAGATTGGATTGTTGATGTTGGTCATACAAGGGGTGTTCTTGCAAGAATTTAATGGAAAATGGGGCTTCCTCCTAATCCTTGGTGCACTCCTAGGAGAAATAAGCATCCCGTCACAATAAAGGTTATTGATCTCGAGAAATATGCACGCATGCCTATCTACCTATGTCTTTTTAGTTTTGATTTGTGTTTTCCTGTCTTAGCTCTGTGTCTTTTCATATTTTGAAACACTTGAGGTTACTTCTTTTGTTGGGTTTCCCTAGTGGCAATCCAACGAACTTCTTGTACTATGAGTGTAAATTTATAAATCCAAACAATAGAAAATTTTACATTGCAAGAAAAGAAAATATGGAAACTAAAATTTGAATTTAATTACAATAAAATTTTACGAATGCATCATTTAAAATTAATATATATATATATATTTTTTTATTAATAGTTTCAAACATTAAATACTAAATTCATTATTTAAGAAAAAAATATTAACCTCACAAAATAATTTGAATACATTATAACTAAATTTAAAATTAGTCCCTTTATAACTAAATTATAATAATTTTTTTTTTTTACAATATGGAAAATTATTTCTTAAAATTTAGAATAAAACTTTTTAAAGAAATAATATATTGAAAAATAAAGATTGAGAGTTAAACAAACGAGAATATATATATATATAATATATATATATATATAATATATATAATATATATATATAATATATATATATATATATATGAAAGTATGTTTTTTATATATACAAAATTGGCAATAATTCATAGAACATTTTATACAACAACTTTATAAAATTCTTGTTTCCAACAATAACGAGCAAGGTGAGGTACAATATATCTAGTGGACTTTTATGGAGGTGTAAACAAATGTTTACTCACAATAATATATCTTCTAAACTTTTGTTGTAGTGTAAATAAATGTTTAATTTACTCCACACTTTCCCAATGGATGGCATAAGGTCCACAACACTATTATCTTAGCTATTTCCCAACGAATGGAATGAGGACCACAACATCATTATCATAACTTTTTCTAAATTCTTGAATCAAATTACTCTAGCCCTAGCTACTGCCGGAGCCATATGATTTTGGAAATGTTAGTCGTCACTCAATGCCTCCCAGTCATCAAAAAATTCAAAATCTCCACAACTTGTACGCATAATGGGACTATGGTGTGTCGATTTAACAATTCAATAAAACTTCATATAATCTCTTATCTATTAAATATGACATGTCTCCTCAATAATATTTGCTAAGCATTTTGGTCTTAGATATATTTTCTACTTAATACCATATATGTGTTTACCCCTTCGCTTTGATGGAATAAAGAATATAAGGGATGGTGGCTGATGGAATGAAGAACATAAGAGATGGCGGTTGCGGTGCAAATGGGCTACAAGAAATGAGGTGAATGGAATTGGAATTTGCCACTTTCAACATCATCTACTTTTCATTGGTGTTGAATCCCTCATTTAATGTTTACATCAAGTTACTTTTTCTTCCTTTGCATTGATTCTCTAATAGAAAAATAGTTATCAAATTACTTTGCTTCAAATAAGTTTTTCAACTCCTTGGTGTGTAACTATTATAGTAACTATTGTTTTTTATTCATCAATCAAAACACTAATAATTGTTGATCAATACACAATTTTTTGAACTTACACAAAATGCACAATGAGATTGACTAGAAAACAAAATATGTAATGAAATTTTATTTCCTATATGATAAAAAAATCGATTAACAAAAACTCATATAAAGCCACAATTTTCGTGTTCAAAAATATAGCCCACAAAGAAAAATGTTCACTACTTAGTATAACATGTTACAAAATAAGTATCATTAAAGGATTTCAACTTCAAAAATGATACTACAATAAACAATCTCTCATCCTCCACTAGTTACATGTAAATTGCTCCTTTTGCGTTTCCCTCAGAAGTATAATTCCGTTAAAGGAATGTTGTTCCCATGGGAAAAGATCCCCTATAATGAACACATATGAAGCTAGAGCATGCATAATTTTTCCATACAAATAGACAAGTAGAACATATTTCGCTTTCCTAACAAATATTTTGAACTAAAATACATGATAAATAGTGGATTCTCTAAAAAGTGAAGAAGCTTAGGTCATGCCAGAAAGTGAACTCAAAATTATTTTTTTTTCTTAAACCATTACATGTATAAAAAAATAATAATAATTACGCAAAATATGTGAAATACCAAAGAATACACAAAGCCATATATGATTCCTAATACCCTATGTTTCTGTAAACATAAAAAGGAAGAACATAAGGCTTCCTATTCAAGAAACAACATTAACTTTAACCCGACACTTTTTAAATCAATGATAATTAGATGAAACCAGTCACTCCCAAACAAATGGTTCATTAAACAATCATACGAGAAATATAAGTGCTGAAGGGAGTAATAAAAGTTTTAAATGAAATAAACACACAATTTTAATCTTTAAAAATGCTTCAAATTCTTGGCCAAAGTATGAGATTTAAACGTCAAAGAAATTTCATGTACTTGAATGACTATATTTATGCATGGAGGAAATCTTCCTAAATGTATTGCTTATCGTTTAATAGTAGGATATTATGTATGTGAAGAGATATGTCCTAGATTCATGAGACTTTAGCTTTCATTTCCTATAATGGAGAAGAGACTGACAATTTAATGTTTTAATTTAAGACATGGATCTTAAATTAAATTGCTTATCTCCACCTCCAACTCCATCTCATCCTCTACCTCCTCCTCCACCTCCACCTCCACCTTCACCTTCACCTCCTCCACCTTAACCTCCACCTCCACCTCCTCCTCCTACTCCTCCCCCTCCTTCTATGCCACCTCCACCTCCTCCTCCTCCTCCTCCTCCTCCTTCTCCTCCTTCACCACCACCACCACCACTACCCCATCCTCCTCCACCTCCAACTCCACCTGCTCCTCCACAAGCTCCACCAACACCTCCTCCACCTCCACCCTGGCCTCCTCCTCGTCCCCCACCTCCACCTTCACCTGTGTGGCCTCCTATAAAAGCCTAAAAAATCAAATTTACATATCATTTCATTCTCATTATTTATTTATAGTAATAATTCATATATCAATATATACATGATAATATGACAAATAATATGAAAAAAAAATTCCAATGTAAATAAGTAATTATGAGAACAACAATTTAATTTAAAAAATTGTAGAAGTTATATAAAAAGTGTCAAAAGATGTTGAGAAAAATCAGACTCAACTCCATATTTATTCTTAAGGTCGAGAGCTTTTTAAAATCGATAAATTTATTATATAAAATCACAAAAATCACAATTACCATAAATTAATTATACAAAATCTTTAAAAATAAAATAAACAAAAAGCACAATTACGGACACGTAACATAAAACGCAAAACACAAAGAATTTTCGTAAAATCTCCAATGGTCATAAGCCTTATTGTTATGTTATTGTGGCATTCCATCGTACTTAGTGGAGATAATTGTTATGTTATGTGTTCTATTTTCCTCCCGGAAGCCCCTGCGTCTTGAGCTAACAGCTTTTATTTTACAACTATGGAGCGTTTTTTTCTCGAAAGTATACATCTTAAAAATAAAATAAACAAAAAGCACAATTACGGACACGTAACATAAAACGCAAAACACAAAGAATTTTCGTAAAATCTCCAATGGTCATAAGCCTTATTGTTATGTTATTGTGGCATTCCATCGTACTTAGTGGAGATAATTGTTATGTTATGTGTTCTATTTTCCTCCCGGAAGCCCCTGCGTCTTGAGCTAACAGCTTTTATTTTACAACTATGGAGCGTTTTTTTCTCGAAAGTATACATCTAATATATTTTTTATTTTTTCAAGAACTGGTACTATTGCAATTATATACTGATTTTCGTTGTATCGTCGAAAAAATAATTTACTTTTCTTGACAATCACTCAATTCTTTGGAAATAAGAAATTACAAATCCTAACAACATCAAGAAATTTTAAAACGCAGAAACTTTATAACAAGAGGATCAAATCTAGTACTTGCCTGGGCCGGAAATAGACAGAGTCACCAACTATGAAAACCTGTATGGATTCATGAAGCGATTTGACAGCTGCCATGGGATCTTCCTCTTGCCAGCGATTGTTATGGATCACCATCTGTCCGACATGGGATTGCGCGGGTATAACCACTCGCCACCTTTCAAATTGAACGTGTTGAAGTGAACAGGCTCCCAAGATACAGAAGCAACAACATTGTGGATTCAACACACGACCTTCATATATTCAGCTTGATGCTCTCCCGACCAAGATACAGAGGAGCGTGGATCGAACACACGACCTTCATATATTTAGTTTGACGCTCTCCCAACAAAAATCCATAGTCAACAACATTGTGGATCGATTTGGGCACATCTTGAAACAACGGGGAGAGATTTCTATTTTGAAATCCACCTTGAACAGTGACGAAATGGCTATGAAGGAAAAGTCTGGAATTCCTCTGTCATCTCTTAACTAAATGCGCAGGTTGAAGAGATTCTGATTGTGAAATCCGCCTTGAACAATGAGGAAATGGCTGCAATTCCTCTACCAGCGGTTAACTAAATGTTAAGGTTGAATTCAAGAAATATTAATTACAACATCAAAAAACCAAAAACTTAAGTAAATTTAGAAAACGGAATCCACAAAAAAAACGTTAAATTAAAAAAATAAAAAACAAAATATAATTAATTTTTTAAATTTTAAAAAATGGAAAGTTAAAAATTAAAAGCTAAATTGAAAAAATAACGTTTAATTGTTTTTTGAAGTAAAAGATTGGCAATCTCAAAATTACAATGAGCTAAGTGTAAAAAAAAAAAAATTAAAAATTAAATTTTGAAATAACATTTATTAAAGTAAAAAATTGGCAATTTCAAAGTAAACATAAAATATAGAATCCATTTCTACATAAATTGTAGCTTGAAATTCACATATAGTAACCCTTTTGTAATTAATAATTTGGAACATACTTTAAATGTGGAAGAACAATAAATTCAATTAAATGTACTTGACATACAACCCTATAAACTAGTTGCGCATACAAGCCTTTCTTCTCCATAGCATTATGACTTTCTTCAATATGGATAGTAGAATTTACTAAGAGTATTTAAATTTTTCTTTTTGACATCTTTATATTTTGGTGTATTTTGTCAATGGAGATACCTAGTTCTCTATCTCTAAGTTGAATATGACGACTAAATTTATCAAGTAAAAGGGTTTAGTTTGTACCAATTAGTTAAACTTTGAGT
>APFE030790785.1:15833-29591 GCA_000404065.3 Pinus taeda
TATCTAAAATAAGTTTTAAATAGAGACTTACTATTAGAAGTGAAGACTACTATGTTATAAGAGTGTTATATATATACCATATTTTCATCCTAGGTCTTTAGATTATTTTGATTGTAACCCTTCAAAATCTACACCAGGGTCTAATTGACTACTTTTGTTTTCCCATCTATCTATCCAAATATGGAATGTTTTAGACCTCTTCAACCTCGTGTCCACCTTCTCCCACATTGTAGTCCAAAATTCACTTAAGAAATCTTATGTCCCTATTTGAAATGATGCTCCCTAATATCCCAAAGTGTATCCAAACTTGTCCAAGAAACAAGTTTTCTACTTCTTGTTTGCTGATGGTCTTCTTATGAGGCATCAAAACACACATCTTGTTGAACCTATCAGCTACCACAAATAGGTAGTCATGTCCCTTCCTGGTTGCTAGTAAACATAACACAAAGTCCATAGAAATTATTTCCTAGGGATGAGTGGGTATAGGTAAGGGATGATATGGACCATGTCTCCTATTACCAAGCTTCCTAGTATAATAGGGTATGCATCCTCTTATGAACCTAGTTACTTATTATTGTATCTTGGGCCAATATATATAGCTCTACAAGCTGGAAACTATCCTCCCTACACCAAAGTTCCATGCAACCTTAGAGGAGTGAGGCTCTCTGATCCGTTGCAATCTCTCACCTTTAAGAACACATAACCTATCCATCATATAGAGTAACTTGTCCAAGAGATGGTAGCCAATGGTGTTGTCACCATCATGCACATGACTCCCAATTTGGAACTATTGAAATGCCTCCTTCAAGTGCTCATATTTTGAATATGCTTGTTTATATGCATCATGGGTGAATGGCTCCATGTGCATCAGACTTCCCAAAGTTGTGATCTTTGATGTGGGTGGTCTTGGAATCATGTCATCAAACTTATTTGTGTTTCACTTCTTGTACTTGATCACTAAATGAAATTGTTGTAGAAACCCCATCAACATGTAATCCCTAGTTTGTTGTATCTTACTTTGGGCATGCAGGTACCATAGTCATTTGTGATATATGTGAATTACTATCTCCTTTCTCATCAGATAGTTCTTCCACTTCTAGTGTGGATTACTCTACATCCATATTCACCCATCCGAATGGATATGGGCTTGCATTATTTTGAACTTCCAATTCTGATAATTTTGAAAACTCTACTGTAATTAGATTCAAATATGATCCTAAGTCAAATAGAGCATCAATATTTTTCTTCTCGACCTATATCTTGAAGTGGAAGAGCTTAGTATTTTTTTCTTTTCATATTGCTAAAGGCTACTCAAATTCACCTCATCTTGCAGTGACATATATACGATCTTCTCATCCACGTTTGTGTTTCTTTCAAATTGATTGCTCGAATCAGTGGCCATGATATTCTTATTCTTATTGTCTTCCTTTTTTTCCTCAAGTTAAGCTCTAGATGAAACTTCCAACACTTCTCCTTTGTATGGTCATCAATGTTGCAGTGGTTATAGTGGTTATTGGGATATTTACATTGTTGCATTGTGGCTACCATATTTTTATATTTTACCCCTTTCCACTTCTTCTTCCACTCCTTAGAAGCATATTTTTTCCCCTTCTGCTTCGATCCACTTGATTTACCTTTCTTCAAATTATGTTCTATAGGTATTGTGCCTATATACAAGTCTCATCCATGAATATAGGCTTAAATATCATCACTTTCTTTCGCACATGGCTATGTAGGACGCTAATATAATTTACAAGTACATCTAGGTTCTTTGGGAGATATCCAACATTATGGCCATATTTTAAATTATGTGGTTTACTCCTATACACTTTACCCCTACCTTTTCCTGAAGTAGTGCAACCAAATCCATTAGTCCTCTACATACTTAATAGTGTACAACTTTGACTTTATGAGGTTTCTGAAGTCCCCACACATAGCCACTATAGGATCTCCCTCCAAGTTCATGGCATCTATGTGGCTTTCCCACTAATTCAAGGTACGCCCCTCTAATTTTAGTTTCACAAATGAAATCTTTTATTCTTCCTCAATATGATGGACACTTAAATACACTCCTAATTATTGCAACCAGTGATTTAGCCTCAGAGGGTTGATCTCACCTTAATATGTCTTTATATCTACCTTCTCTTGAATTTTTAATAAGGACTATGAATGGTTCACAAAACTCAAATTGGGTTGATCTCTTTTTGGTCCTATCTTCAATTGGTTCTTTGTTTCTTCCCAAACTCCTTATATCCCCTCTAATATGTCATTTGAATTAGATCCCCCATATTCTCTTATTAGCATAAGATTATTTTTCAAGGCCAACAACAGGATATTGAAATTATGAGTTATGTCTACAACTTGTGCCGCAAGTAGTGAGAACATCTACTCTATAGGATCAAGTGGTTTAATCACAACCAACAAAATAAGAAATTGGAAGGTACATGATATGTAAAATTGAATGATAGTTAACCTACAATCTTAACCTCCCTTGGATTGACACATGGCAAGCTTGTATTGGGTGCCACACAAAAAGATACCACAGGCTATCTGTACACCTAGGAGACATGTCACTTGTTGATGTGGCATCACTAGAAGCTACCACATGGCATGGAGAAATTGTAAGTTTTTATTAGTAGAAATGTTGGAAATGGGTGACATGTGGCACCCCTCATGGGTTTTAATGTGTCATGATGAAATCATCTTGACATCATCATGTGAATGCCCAAGCTCCCCTAGGAACCTAGTCATAGGTCATGGTCATATGGAACCTAAACAATAATGTTACAAGTCCAAATTTCAAAATGTGGTCATATGGTGGGACCAACCCTAGTCACATGGATGAAGTACACTATGTCGAGGTAATACGGTTAAGAAATGCCCCATTTGTATGGAATGTTTCATGGTGTTACATGGGATGTCGGCCCCAATATTACTGATTGAGTCCATGGGACCTTAGGTCGAACCTCCACAAATTTGGGACGAAGAACCAATATATATGTGTTCCCAAGTTGCTCATTTAGACGCAAGAAATCGAGTAATGAATTGGAAAATCTAATCTTGCAATTTGAAGTTTTGTCTGGTTTCGAGTAACAATGAAGGGACTTCGCACTTGTTTCTTTTGATCGTGACTCAAACCTGAATTGTTAACTTTTGTTATGGATATAGTTTCGTGATGCCCATGGTGGAATCCATGTCATCTGACGCCCATGTGGGAATCCATGTCATCTGAACATTTATATAATATATATAATATATTATATATATATTTCCATACGTGGTGACATGGAATAAGAGAATTAGAATGAAGGTATACCCTTGAATGTAAGTTTTATTTATGTATTGGTCTATGTCCTAACATGACATAATAGGATTGGCACGAAAACCATACACTCAGATGGGTAGAGTTATCTACATTGGCATATGTCATGAATAGGAATAATAGGGTTGGAATGAAGGCCATACCCTTAGATGAATATAGTTATTTACATTGGCATCCATTGTGACATGGTTGTAATAAAGGCCATACCCTCAGACTGATGGTGTTATATACTAGCATAGATTGTGACATAAAATAATAGGGTTGAAATGAAGGCCATATCCTTGCTCCGGTCTCAAATTATATCAGAAATTTGGAGGCTTGGATTGACAAGCCTCATAGATAACTCGATCGCTGACATGGTCGTGTTGTAGGCCAAGACCTTGGTTCGATTCCTGGTGTTAATCAAGTTTGTGAATTATTTTATATTATAATGGTTCCATTTTATAGGATGATTAAACAGAGTGACAGTGGCTATTCTATCACACTAGTGCCAAAATTTTGTAAATTTGTAGAACCATGCCTGAAATGTGATATATTGTAGAGTGGTTAATTTATATAAAAAAGAAAAATTATTAATTTTTATGGGTTTTTACATTCAATATTTGTCCGAATAGGATTATGGAAGAAGTTGGCCAATCATGACTTAGATATGGATGTAACCAAGGGTATATAATGTCTTATTGACACTTATTTGTGCTCAGAAACTTGTTTATATGTTTATAGGGGGTTATAGAAGCTTTCGAAATGTGGCCAATACTAGATTCTAAGAAAGTGTGCGAGTGACCATATTGGTAGATGAGCTGAAGTAAAGTATGGGAAAGAACATGTATTAATAGGGGCAAGAAGTCCCAGCTACAATGAGTTGAGCATTGGTTGGATTAGGGTCCCAATTAGACCCCTTTCATTTAAAAAAAGTATATATACTGTCTTGAAACAAGGCTTGGTTGCCTATTCTAACTTAAATAAAACTAAAATTGAATAAACGATAAAACTAAATTTACATTAGGGAAAATATATGATGTAGACTAATATTTGCAATTAATAACAAAACATATACAAACTTTTGTAAATACAAGTTAGATTTGACCTAACAAACCAGACAATAGTGAGGGTGGGGGAATGGGGAATTCAGTCAAGCATAATATTTAAAAGAAAATATTATGTGTGTTTGAATCTAGCTAGAATCTGGGTCCAACTAACTACACAACATGATTTAGGAGGACTCTTAAATTAAAATTGCATTGTATATTTTTTTATTTGCATGTGATAACTAAAATAAATAACTTAAATGGAAGTCTATCTTGACATTGAGAGAATACTAATGTTATATTTTTTTTTTATATCAATCTTACCATCAAATAAAATTATAGATATAGAACATAACATAATTCCCTTTGACCTAAAAAATAGACTGTAACATATTATAAGAAATATTAATCAAAATATCCTAACACTCCATTAGAGGTAAACATGAAGAAAGTTAGAGAAAGAGTACCAGATGCATCCACTAAGTAATTAAAATGATGACATGATATTAGTCACATAAGTAATAAACACATTCAACTCTGAATTTGGTCTTCAAAAATGCTCCATTTCAAAATCTGATTAGGAAATGCAAGCCTTGAGTTTCTACAATTCATTGACCCTTACACCAACATAAGAAGTCATATAAATACTAAAACAAACATAAGATAAGATCTATTTGTTTATATGAAAATAGAAAATCTTCAATATTTTTTGTGATAAAAAGACGCTAAAAAAAATATTTTCATTATCAAAGGATTTTCTCCCTGAAAAGTAGTGATTATTTCAAACTCCCTCCTCGTCTCGAGAGTCCTTATCTTCAATATTGAGAAAATTTAGATCATTTGTTTGAATAAAGCTTACCCAATCTGTATATACCTCAGTAACTGCAAGGAATTGAATTAGATGAAAATAAATTATGTTGACATGGGACAATAATACTGATTTCGAAATAAATATTTTTCTCTTCCTATAATTCATAGAAATTTTTTAAATTAGTCTGATTTGTTCAAAAGGAAATTGTAGAAATTTATGAAACATTTGTTGAGTCCAAACATTGGTTCCATTTATTTCCCTTTCATCCTCTATTATGTTGTCTTTTTTTTGTTGTTGATTCTGAGATCTGGGTATTTATTCACTTAATGGTTTGGATCTTGGTAGATAAAACTCTTCAATGAAATACATTCTAGCTTCCCATGCTCTGATATAATTTTCAATGGCCTTCTTATTCCACAATTGGATTTATCTTGCCTCTAATTCCCTATGGTTCAAAGAAGCATACACTAATATTTTATCTTTTTTGGTTGTTTTGGGGATATGCTTAGGTTGTAATTATTTATCCAATTCTAGAATTGATGAAAATATTTCTTTAATATTTCTATCCTCAACCAAAGATTCAATTCTTTCATTGAGATTCAAAACCTCTTAATAAAATCTACATATTTTATCCATTCATTTGTAGAATTTAGTCTGATTCTTTTGTAACAACCCTGGTTAAATATCCATGTAAAAATATATAAGACCACGGTCATGGGACACATATTTCAAATTGAATGGTGGGCAAAACATTTTAGTGGGTGTTCATTCGATTTATTATGGCTAAGGAAATGTTAAAGGATCTGGAAAGGAAAAGAGGCATTTATTGGCATTTTATTTATGAAAATAAAGGAAATTAGTAGAAAAGGAAGGTGAAAGGTCACAGGTTGCATGTGAGCAGAAAGTTGAAGGAAAATATTGGAAAATAAAGAAAATATAGGCCTCATTGATAAAAAGGCTTCTGAGGGTCAGTTGGCAAGATTTTTCTCAAGATTTTGCGATGGATTAAATAGTGTAAGATTTTTGTCAGTTTAGTTTTGGAGCTCTCATTCTATTCTCTCTCTCTCATACTCTTGGACACTTACAATTTTCTTGGATAAGTCTTGGAGATTGTGGCATACTTGGATGCTTGGAGCAAGGAGGCAAGGGAAGAACAGGAAAGCACAAGAGGACAAACAACCACAGTAGGATTCTTTGCTGGTATCAGTTTGCATGTGTGGTTTCCTTGCTATTTTTGGGATGCATGGTTTTTCATGTGTGTTCTTGGTTCTATTTTTGTCATTGGCATGAGTTTTTTGTAGAAGTGACTGCGTTTTTCAACATAGCGTTTCCATTTACTGATATCCATGGTTGTTTAGAAATGGCAACAAGAAATTCTAGTTTAATTTGTCCTTGAATTAAATTGTGAATTAAATTTGTAATTATTTTCTCATAGGAACATGAAATAGTTAATTAAGTTTAATTAACTTAATTAATTTAGGAATTTTGAGTTGGAAGTCTTTCTGTAGTCATGTATATGTTTTCCCTAAGTTTTGGGGGTCCAATATGAGTTTAAATTGAGTTGGAAATTAGATCACTTAGTTTAGTGAGTTATGTTGAGTTAAATTAGTTCTAAATTGTTTTTGGAACTAATGGAGAACTAACAGTGAGTTGATGCACTAGTGCTACTCCAGTTAACTAAAGATTCCCTTATGAGAAACTCATGAATGTAAGTTTAGAGAAAGACCCAGTTGAGACTAGAGTGCAAGGACAATGTACTATCCGTGGTATTATTTACTGAAGTGTAAATATCATGCATGCATAAGAGATTGATCCTATGTTTGGATTGCGCAGTTCTGGAAGCATGAATTCCCTTTAAATATCAGTTATTCATCCTAGGAATTATGCAAGAGATTAGAGGCTTGGAGAGTTGTTGAATAGTCCAAGGATTTAACTTGAGCTGGCTTGTGAGCTAAGAGAGTTGAGCATACTTGTGGGTAATTGTTCTATCGAGAACAAGATTTCTATTTTCACTCATATTTATGATATATGAAATAGAAATAGTGGGGTTTTAAGAAGTGGCTTTCCCCAAATACATCTTATTTATGTACCATTGATTTATCTTCTTCTTGTTCATATTCTTTTCATCGATCTATTGGTTTCCACTGGTTGAAAGTAGAAGTAGATTATTGTCTTTTGCTTTCGTACATTGCATGAGATTGTGAATCTATAGGATTTTCTACATGGTATCAAAGTTGAGAATAGTATACTAAAGGATATTTTGAAGTTTTGAGTTATGGGTTACAAGTGAAATTCGAATTTGCAATACATACTTCAAGATCGGCAAAAGGCATTCTACTGTTTGCACCCGGAGTATGCCTTGGAAGGAAACTTGAATTTTATAGTCTCGAGGATATTGACTTGAAGGAATTCATTGATCAAGAAATTCCTAATCCATCAGCATCAGATTGACATAATTTGGCCGAGTGGAAGAAGTGTGTGGCGAAGGTGACGTGAATGATCCTTGAGGGAGTTCGAGACCACATTGTCTTAAGTCTCCATGGAAATGAAACTTTATATTGTATGTGGAAAGCACTGACAGAATTGTATCAGAAAAATAGTGATCAAAGTGAATTGGCACTGAAGGAAAAAATTTGAAAAACCAAAATGGAGAAAGGCGAGACGATTCCAAAATACTTGAGCAAGTTCACTTAGTGTTGTGATGAACTTGGAAGTGTTGGAATCATAGTTGTTGAGGATGATATGGTGAGCCTTGCTCTTATAGGACTCTCAAAAAGTTAGCATATGTTGGAAATAATACTAAGGGAGAGGGGGGGGGGGGGGGGTTGAATCAGTATTATCGAATCAATATAATTTTTCCATTTCCATATTCAGATTCATATATGCTACTTTAGTTAAGGAAAACCGCGTGTATACGCAACTGTGTATAATGCAACCAACATGTATTCAGTAAACTTATAAATCAGTTAGTTGCTTCTTTAATGAGTGCATCAAAACATTATTAACCATATGATCAGTAAACAGAAGCAAAAAAGCAGAACAAATCATCACACATAAATAGCACACATGAACACGAAGACGTAAGGTGGAAACCCAATGTGGGTGAAAACCACCTGCTGCAATTTGTCTCTATCTTCTTTTAAATTAGAAACTTCTTTTTCCAATGATTATGTACCGGTGCAGTCTTATACCAGTACATAGGCTGCTACCTGCAGAAGGCTACAACCTTCTCACGTTCTCCATCTTCTCCTGGAAGGGAGCTACAACCCCCTTAGCTCTTGTACTAGCTGAAGTACTAGTACGTTAACCTATAGAAGGCTACAACCTTCTCTTTTCTTCCAGGGACCACGTTTCATAAATTTTTAGACCGGATCCAAGAATATCAATCAAACATCAAGTATATTTGCATCGACCAATCTCCTTTGTACAAACAAATACTGAATCAACCAATAACTTCTCAGAATGTTGTAACCAGAAAACAATACCAGTAACCAGACACCAATTCTAAACCCAAAACACTACAACAATAAATAGAAGTAGGTAAAACATATTTCATGAGACGTACACTACTTCACAATGTAGAAACCTACATACATACGCATCTGTATCAAAGCCAACCAACGTATACGCTATCTTCACTTCTTGAACCCGTGTGTATACGCGCCTCTGCTGTGCTGAACCTGCATACAGATATATAAAAGATATTTTACCCTTTTTAATTAATTAGACATTAGTTATACCCAAATTATCAAATTTATAGATCTAATCATGCGCCAATTATAACAGATCCAAAGTCACACAATGATACCATTATTCAAGCGTTAGGATCGCGACCCATTAATAGAACTTATCCATCTTTTAGCACTCAGGTTCCTCCTAGGTTCAGATTTAGCAATGTACCATAACCCAATGACCAGTATTCTAGATCTTGCTCTTCATCAGATATTCAATACTTAAGTCCATCCTTTTGTCAAATGATCTCCTTCCCCTTTTATAGTTTTAGGCCTTACTCAAACCATGGTCCAAAACCATTAAGAACCAATACTAGGGACCCAATACCTGGGTTCAACACTTTGGATGCAATACCAAGGACCAAAACCATAGGTTCAAATATATCGGACTAAATACCATGGACCCAACATAAGTTTTCCCACATGTATGCACTTTTCTTTGCATGAAAGTGAGTGCATACATATATACACATTTTGATCGGTAATCCTGTGTGTATACATGACTTTGTTAAGAGAAACCTGCGTATACCTCATTTCCTTTTATTCTGAGAGCCTGAACTGTGATCTACCATTTGAGTGAATTGCCATCAAGGACAACACCTACGTCGTAGAGCCAAACCTGTGTCATAATGCCAACAATCTCCCCCTTTGGACTTGATGGCAACCCCAAGTCACTCAAAGTCATTCTCCCCCTTTGACATCAAGGGCAAAGGGTTATGCTCCCCCTGAGTATATGCTAAATTCTCTACTCTGCAGTGCTATCCAAACTCCCCTTGAATGTAGGCAAGGTCTGCAATAAGATGTTCTACAAGAAGATACATAACTTTATACATTATAAATGATCTTCCTACCACCAAAGACTCATACATACATTCATCTCCCAATCCAAGTGGGGATTGACTCATTTACCCAACCAAGTGGGGATACACCAAAAGTTTATACAAGATAAAACAAGAACATTACATCATCCATCCCAGGCATAGTGGGGAAACCAAGATAGGTCGTTACATGACCTTGATAAGAAAAGAAATACATGACATAGAGACGAAATATCTATAGCAAGACTATGATAGTTAACTATCATTAGTACCATATGTTAATCATCATTCATACCATCAACCATGTTCTCCCTCTGCACCTCTTCCACCTAAAATCAAAACAACTATGAAATTGAACCAAGATCTTCTAAGATAATGCCAACAATGCATTATTAGAAGAATATATGCTCCCCCTGAACCTGTGCCAGATGGTCTCTGTTAGACCCATATCAGACTCTTTTCATCTTGATCCTGGCCCACTGTTTGTCTTCAAACCAACATATACGTGACTGTATCTCCATAAAACGGCGTATGTACACTGATCCTCCTTATGAAACTCACGTACAACTACTTTTATCTAAAACATACAAGATTCAATAGCAAGATGCTGCATCAACTACCCCCGGCTTCTGTCTGAGGTATTCAAATGTCTCCCTGGGCAGTGGTTTGGTGAGTATACAGCAACTTGTTCCTTAGAAGGAACATACTCCAATTTGACCTTTTGTTCAAGCACTTGTTCCCGGAGAAAGTGATACTTGATAGGTATGTGCTTGGTCTTCGAATGCATGACTGGATTCTTTGAAATGTTGATTGCACTTGTATTATCACAAAAAATGGAGATAGGTGGAGTACAAGTGATTTGAATGTCTTGCAATGTTTGCATCATCCAAAGAAGTTGTGTGTAACAAAATGAAGTAGCTACATATTTTGCTTCAGTTGTAGATAATGCAATTGAAGTTTGTTTCTTGCTGAACCAAGATACTAATCTAGGACCCATGAATAATGCACCACCACTAGTGATTTTTCTTTCATCCACGCTTCCTGCCCAATCTGCATCTGTATATGCATGAAGTGTGAGATATGTACCTCTAGGATACCATAAGCCAAAGTTTTGAGTTCCTTGAAGATACTTGAAAATTCTCTTAACTGCCTGAAGATGATTTTCCTTTGGATTTTCTTGAAACCTTCCAACTATTTTTACTGCATGCATAATATCTGGTCGGGTACCTATTAGATAGAGCAGACTATGAATCATGGATCTATAGGTTGGTTGATGTACTGCTGCTGATTCATCATTTGCACTAAGGCTACATCCTGTTACCATAGGGGTACATACTAGTTTTGAATCCTCCATCCCATATTTCTTCAAGATCTGCTTGAGATACTTGGTTTGTGATAGAAAAATACCATCTTTGTTTTGTTGGACTTGTAAACCAAGAAAATATGTGAGCTCACCAATCAGGGACATTTCAAATTCCTTTTGCATCACCAAGGCTTTGAATGCTTTGAACTTTTCAAAAGCTTCGTCTTTATGCTTCATAAGTCTTATCCAGCCCATCCTATAAAAGTCGTTAATGAACCATATAAAATATTCTTCTCCTCGAGGTGACCTTTTCCTAGATGGACCACATACATCAGTATGGGCAAGTTCAAGTGGCCTGCTAGCTGATCCTTCCTTCTCAGGAAAATTAGTTCTGGTTTGCTTACCAAACTGACATGATTTGCATATTGTATTGTCTGGAATTCTGATGTCAGGGAGATCACGAACCACCTAATATTTGCATGCTTTCCTTATCTGAGAGAAGCTTAGATGCCCCAATCTTCTGTGCCATAGCCAATGTTCATCATTCTTGCTTAGATATCATTATTGTTATCCTCCCTTGAGTATATATAAATTATTTGGAGTTCTTATGCCTTTGATCACTGTTTCTCTTGTATCAAGCTCACAAACAATGCATCCATTTGATCAAAATATTACTTCATTTCCTTGATCACACATTTGACTGACACTCAATAGATTATGCTTTAAGCCATCAACATACATAACATTTCCAGCTTTGACCTTTTCTTTCAAAAGAATAGAACCTTTACCTTTTATGAGCACAGGGGTGTCATTTCCAAATGAGACCTTCCTTTCCTTTTCTAAGGCACTATATGACTGAAGTTTTTCTTTATCACCTGTCATATGTTTTGAGCATTCACTATCAATGTACCACTTATTTTCTTGTCCTTCCGCATATAAGGCTATCCCACATCTTTTTGGTTTCGATTCTTTCTTTCTCCATGTTTTGGGACTCAATGAAACTTGCTCCTTCTGAGTTGTTTGTTGAAACCTACTCCTGCATTCAGAATCTTCATGACCGAAGTTGTTACAAATAGAACATTCTACTTCATTCTCAAGAGCAGAAAAGTTATTGTAGGTCCTTGCGATTATCAAGCCTACTGACCAAATGATTGCAATTTCCATTTACATCCATTCTTGAGGCAAATTGAGAATGATTTACCTGAGGTTGGTTGTAGCTTTTGTTCATTCTTGAAGTAGATTGCCCCTGATTTACCTGGTAATATTTGTTCATTCTTGAAGTAAATTGTCCCTTATTTACCTGGTGATCTGCATTATGCTTTTGCTGTCGATTGTCAACCTGTTCACTTCTCCTTGTTGCATCAAGATAACTTTTGGAGGTGGATGGCTTATGTGCTTACTTCTGTGCTTGAGATGCTTCTTCAGTATATCGAAGACCTGCCTTGATTAGAGGAGAACGCTGCAATTTGATAATCTCATCTAAAGTTTTAGATCCTTTAGCAAATCTAAGATTAAGAGATTTTGATTTCTCAATATCTTTTCTAAGTCCCACAATTTCACATTCTAACTTTTCATTGTGTTTATCTCTTTCAGCAAGTTGGAATGTTAGCGTATCTATAATCATATTCTTTTCCTCTAAACAAATTTTGAGTTTAGAAATTTCTTCATAGAGACCTTCTTCATCTATAGCATCCAAGAAATCATCATCTTCAAAAGCCATCAAAAGTCTATAATCATTACATTGTTCATCTTCATCACTATTTAAATATCCATCACTGTCTTCATGTGTATGATAGCTCTTCTTACTTACATTCCATTTTCTGTTCCATCTAACTGGTTCCTTACCTTTGTCAAGTTTATCTTTATGAGGACACTTGGCAGCATAGTGACCAACTCTTCCACAAGTAAATCATTTGAAAGGCAGCTTACCTCTGAATCTTCCAGTTCCTCGTTGAAGATTCTTGGAAAAGTTTGATTCTTCCTCTTCTTCTGACATATGTCCTAACTCATTGTAATCTCCTTTTCCTGAGGCTTTGAATGCAGCTTCTCTCCTGTCTGATGGTCCCCCTTTTCTCATTTTGTAAGCAGTTAGAATTCCATGCAGCTGTGACATGGTAATGCTCTGTAGATTCTGCTTTTCTTCTATGGAAGAAACTTTTGAATCAAACTTAGGAGACAAAGATCTTAGAACCTTTTCAACCAAAACAACTTCTTTTATTTATTCACCCAAGTTTTTCATACAATTCATAATCTCATCTATACGTAGGAAATAGTTAGCCACGCTTTCATCATTGTGCATTCTAAGATTTTCATACTGAATTCTGAGAGTTTGTAGTTTTTCTCGTTTTACTTGATCATCTCCTTCATAGCTTAGAACGATCTTGTCCCATATTTCTTTTGTGGTTTTGAGCTGCATAACCTTGACGAATTCTGATTGAGATAGACTCCCTAATAAACTATTGACAGCCTTTACATTTGTTTCATACTGCTTTTTACCATCCATATTTGTAGGAGTTGCTGATGGAAATATGTATCGTGTTTCCACAATATCCCAAACTTCTATACCAAGAGATTGAAGATAGGCAGTGATTCTTACCTTCCAATAGATGAAATTGCTCCCATCAAAAATTGGTGGCCTGATTGATGCTTCTTTTTCGTAGTTGCTCATGATGACACATCTTCCTCCAAGTGATCAAGCTTCTTCTGAAGGACCTGCTTTGATACCAATTGTTGGAAATAATACTG
>APFE030790785.1:34714-63350 GCA_000404065.3 Pinus taeda
TGATACCAAATGTAGGTTTTAACCCTGTACAGAAATTACCTGCATACGAATTCTAAATCACAAAAAAATAAACAATGCGAGAGCATAACACATAAAACACATATGCACAGATATTTTCCCTTGGATCCCAAAACTAGGACTACCAGCTTGATTTTTCATTATTTTCCTTTCAATGTTACAATACATATTTATACATGCTGAAGCATCCAAAACCATGGACCAAAAACCATAGGTAGGTTTGCCCAACCTAATATAGGGTCCCAAAAAAAAATTCCTGGGGTGTTGCTCCGGACCCCGTAGAGGGGGGCGGGTCCCCCAAACAGGGGGGGCTGCTGCCCCCCCTCTAACCCCTCGGTTCACTATGTAGGTTAGTCATGGAAAGAATATAACACAACCCAACAAGTACTAGTACGTAGGTGCTGACCTACAGAAGGCTACAACCTTCTCTTTTCTTCCAGGGACCACGTTTCATAATTTTTCAGACTAGATCCAAGAATATCAATCAAACATCAAGTATATCTGCATCAACTAATATCATTTGTATAAACAAATACTGAATCAACCAATAACTTCTGAGAACACTGTAACTAGAAAATAGTACCAGTAACTAGACAACAATTCTGAACCCAGAACACTGCATCAATAAACAGAAGTAGCTAAAACATATTTCATGAGACGTACGCTACTTCACAATGTAGAAACCTGCATAAATACGCAGCCTTATCAAAGCCAACCAGCGTATACGTTGTCTTCACTTCTTGAACTCGCATGTATACGTGCCTCTGTTGTGCCGAACCTGCGTACAGATCTATAAAAGATATTTTACCCTTTTTACTTAATCAGACATTAGTTATACCCAGATTATCAGATTTATAGATCTAATCATGTGCCACTTATAATAGATCAAAAATCACACAATGATACTATTATTCAAGCCTTAGCATCTCGACCCATTAATAGAACTTATCCATCTTTTAGCGCTCAGGTTCCTCCTAGGTTCAGATTCATCAATGTACCATAACCGAATGACTAGTATTCTAGATCTTGCTCTTCATTAGATATTCAATACTTAAGTCCATGCTTTTGTCAAATGATCTCCTTCCCCTTTTATAGTCTTAGGCCTTACTCAAACCATGGTCCAAAACCATTGAGAACCAATACTAGGGACGCAATACCTGGGTTCAACACTTTGGATGCAATACCAAGGGCCAAAACCATAGGTTCAAATATATCAGACTAAATACCATGGACCAAACATAAGTTTTCCCACATGGACGCTCTTTTCTTTGCATGAAAGTGCGTGCATATGTATACGTGCAGTTTGATCAGTAATCTCGGGTGTATACATGACTTTGTTAAGAGAAACTTGTGTATACCTTATTTTCTTTTATTCTGAGAGCTTGAACTGTGATCTGCCATTTGAATGAGTTGCCATCAAGGATGACACCTACGTCATAGAGCTAAACATGTGCCATAATTCCAACAACATAGTTATCAGGACTCTGTCAAAGGTCAGGAGAAGCTTCCAGATTGGGAACGACATGGTTGGATTTGATGTAGGAGGAGATCAGAAGGAACACTAGGGATGGCTCTTCATCAAAGACTAATGATGAAGAGAACTGTGCCTTAGTGATTAAGGCAAACAAGGGGAAAGAGAAAGCTTCCCATTCCAAATCAGATTCTTATCATGGAGGTAAGAAGAAATACATGACGAAGTTTCAGTGCTTTCATTGTCATGAGCTGGGCCATTTTGCTACAAATTGTCCACTGAAGAAGTCCTCAGAAGGAGTAGTAGGTGAGGCTATGGCCTCTCAATTCAAATTGGAATTTTCCCTCATTGTATGCATGGTGTCATAAATGATGGGAAGTGTACAGTACTTAGACAATGGAGATTCTTTCCACGTGACTGGTGACAAAGAGTTATCTAGTGACATAGAAGAGAAAGATCTCCAAATGCATATCAAGATGGGTGATGATGGGAAGTATATTGTTACTAGATTGGACACGACTACTTTTTAGAGGAAGCATGAGGCTCTACTCACCTTGAAGAATGTTATATATGTGCTTGAGATGAAGAAGAACTTGGTATCCATTGCCATGCTTGAGGATAGAGGCTATCATGTGATCTTTTCGAAAGGAAAGGCTATCCTTTGACACATAGCCATGGGTCAAGTAAAGAAGATAGGGATTTGAGTGAAGGATATCTATAAACTAGAGGTAGCGGAGTGTGACTATTTGAGCACAAAAGAAGAAAGGTGCAGAGCCGAGACGTTGGCGAGCTGTGCCACAGGTGATTGGGCCACTTGCATCATGGGGATTTGAAGATATTGCAATAGATCTGTACTGGTCTTCCCAAAGGTACGCTTGAGCAAGTTGATACATCTAAGGGGTATACTTTGGGAAAATACACCAAGTCTCCCTTTCACGACAAAGATAGTGGAGCAGAGGTTATTCTAGAGTGAGTCCATTCAGATGTGTGTGGACCATTCTTGACAGCATCCACAACCAAGCATAGGTATTATGTTATATTTTTCGATGACTATTCTCATAAATGTTGGATATTTTTCATGCAGAAAAAGGATCAAACTTTCTCAAATTTTTGTGAGTTTAAAGCATTGGTGGAGAAAGAGCCGAGAAAGAAGGTTAAATCCCTACACAGTGATAATGGTGGTGAGTATGTCTCAAATGAGTTTAAGAATTTATGTGTAGCAGAATGGAATAAACATGAGTTGACAACACCCCATAACCCTCAGCAGAATGGGGTAGATGAGAGGAAGAACAAAACAATACTAGGGGCAACAAGGGAAATGTTGCATGATCAAGGCCTACCACTACACTTGTGGGCTGAGGCATGCAACACAATGGTTTAGGTTCAGAATTGTAGCCCACATCAGATACTTAAGATGAAGACCAGAGGAGGCTTATTCCGATAAGAGGCCAGATGTTGGTCACTTCAGGATTTTTGGGTCATTGGTATATTTCCATGTGACTAAAGATGTATGGAAGAAGTGTTATGCTCTTGACCTGCGACAAGATGCCAGAATACCAAGTATACAAAGAAATACAACCCAGAACAAAAAACAAAATGAGAAATAATAACAAGTATTTTATTATTCAGAGATGAAAGCAATGTTCACTTGCCTCTTCGAGTGGGAAACATCCAATGGAGCAGAGCTCGATTATAAAATAAGACATGATGCTCCTCAATGGGGAGTCTCTATCCTTTATATAGGATTCATACATGCAATACCTTGGGTCAGTACCATGGTTCTCTTAATACCATCTATCTAATACCATGGCCTATTTACAACTAACAGTGGTCCCTTTCTTTAAATGCAGGTCAATCACTTACAATTATTAATATGGGCTTTATTGACTCTTTAACTAACTATAACTATGACTCGACTGTATTACATAAATAAGGGCATTAGGGTTGGACCTTAACATGCCCTGACCCATAGAAACAACTTTGTCCTCAAGGTTGAAGCTTTGGAAGCTACTGAAGAATAGTGGTTGGTTCCCAGGTTGCATCTTCTAGAGAGGTGTCTTTCCGATTGACGAAGACTTGATTGTGTGACTATGCAGATGTCGTTCTCGCATGTCGAGGACCTGTCCATGTTGGAGCTAGAGTGAACCTTATTCATCCAATTCAGGTGTACTGGTTTGATTTATGCAATTGTTCCCCACCAATTTCTTGACGCATGATACATGGAAAACGATATGGATTTTTGTAGATGGTGGCAAGGCTAGCTTGTAGGCTACTTCTCCAATGCGCTGAAGTATTTGATAAGGTCCATAGAATTTTGGAGATAATTTCTGAAGGCCCTTGTCTTTGAGTGATGTTTTCTTGTATGGTTGCAACCTCAAGAATACCTGATCCCCTTCTTGAAATTTGCACTCTGAACGATGTTGGTATGCCTGTTGCTTCATCGATTCTGAGCTTGATGGAGATTATCTTTGAGACGGGCTAGCATAATTACATAGTTATGTAGGAGTTGATCTACTGCTTGCACCTTAGAGCATCCAGGGATATACGAAGTAGGTGAAGGGGGGAGTTGACCATACGTTGCTTCATACAAAGTCATCTTGGTGGCGACATGATAGTTAGTATTATACCACCATTCAGCTAGAGGTAACCATTATATCCATTAATGTTTCTATTTTGAAGTGAAGCACTTGAGGTAAGTCTCCAAACATTTGTTGATTGCTTTAGTTTGACCATCAGTTTGGGGATGATAGGAAGTACTTAGTTGGAGTTGGGTGCCTTGTAGCTTGAAAATTTCTTACCAAAAGTTACTAGTGAAGATCAGGTCACGATCAGACACAATGAAAGTGGGCCTTCCATGTAGTTTGAAGATATGGTCCATGAAAAATTGAGCCACCAAAGTGGGGGTAAATAGCTGGGGTAGGGCGCAAAAATGAGCATACTTAGAAAGTTTAACCACAACCACCATGATGACTGAATTATTGCCTGACTTCAGAAGACCAGTAATGAAATCCATAGAAACATCCATCCAGATTGAGGCAGGGATTGGGAATGGTTGCAAGATGCCTGGGGACCTCGCTATTTCTCCCTTGTGGCGTTGAAACACAACAAATTTACTTACAAAAGTAAGAATGTGGATGTTTTGACACACATCACATCACATGCAACTCTGCCAAAATGTGCTTTTTGAGGGTGAATGTCAGTGATATCACTACTCTATCCTTGCAGTGAAGAATCTCATCCTTCCAAGAGTAGCCCACTATGGAAATAGGATCTGCTTGCAAGTTATTAATGAATTGGGAGAGAGAGGGATGTGAAAGCCATTCCTTGAGGGCTTCTTCAATCCAATCTAGAATGGGAAGAGAGATTGCTAGCAGGGTGTTGTCATCCTCAAATTGGCGTGATAAAGCATATGCTACTACATTTTCATGCCCTTTCTTGTAAATTATCTCATAATCATATCCCAGCATTTTGGCCAACCATTTATTTTGTTGTCGTGAGGATAGATGTTGCTCCAAAAAATATTTGAGGCTTTGATGGTTTGTGCGGATTTGGAAATGTCACCCCAATAAGTATGGTCGTCAGGTATCTACTACGTGTAAGATGGCCATCATCTCCTCCTCATAGGTAGATTTTCCCAGATGTTTCCCACTTAGTTGTTGGTTGGTGAAAGCCAAGGGTCGACCTTCCTACATTAAGACAACTCCAAGACCCATACCTGAAGCATCACATTCAATCACAAAAGATTTTGTGAAGTCGGGTAGTGCCAATACGAGAGTGGAACACATGGCCTATTTGAGAGCCATAAACACTTGTTGTGCTTCATCAGTCTAAAGGAATGAATTTTTATTGAGAAGGTGAGTAAGGGGTCTAGCAATGTGACCATAATTGCTAACAAATTTGTGATAGTAGCCTGTGAGACCCAAGAATCGTCTCAAACTCTTCAAGGTCTTTGGTTGGGGCCAATCCTGCATTGCCTGGATCTTTTTGGGATCCACCCTAACACCTTCATGCCCCACAATGTGGCTCAAATACCCGACTCCTTCCATGCCAAAAGAGAAATTAGTCAATTTGACAAATAATTTATGCTTCTGGAGTAGTTGCAAGAGTAGGTCTACATGCTGAAGATGTTTTCCTAGGTGAGGCTGTAGATGAGAATGTCATCAAAGAAAACAACAAAAAAAATTATGAGATATGGTTTGAGTAGGTGATTCAGGAAGCTTTGAAAATCGATGGTGCATTACACAGGCCAAATGGCATGACCAAGAATTCATAATGGCCTTCATGAGTTCAGAACGCAGTCTTGGGAATGTCTACTTCTTTCGTGCATATTTGGTGATAGCCCAAGCGAAGGTCTAGCTCAGTAAATAATTGAGCAACATCTAGTTCATCTAGTAAATCATAAACAACCAAGATAAGGAATTTATCTTTGACCATGAGCTTGTTGAGGGCCCTAAAGTCTAGACATATGCACCATTCTCCATCTTTCTTGAGCACCATGACCACAGGTGATGAATAAGGACTGATGGTAGGACGAATGGCACCGACTTCTAGGAGTTCCTTGATGATTTTTTCAATTTCATTCTTTTGGGCGAAAGGCTATCTATATGGGTGCACATTCAGTGGTTGTGCCTCTAGGACCAAAGTTATGCTATGATCATGTTCCCCTCTAGATGGTGGAAGCTCGTTAGGTTTGTCAAAGACCCGCGGGTGGTGGTTTAAGACCTATTGCATCTTAGGATGAATATGAAGAGTAGTGGGCTCGATGGCATTAAATTTGGAAATAACTCCATGATGACCCTTTTTTAACAACATTTCCATTCGATGCGAGCTGATGATAGAAGGAGCACCTGCCTGGAGTTTGTGGAGGGTATGCATGTGGTCATTCTGCTTAAATCTCATATATAAATCCTGGAAATCCATTGTGATTGGGCCTAGTGTGTGGAGCCATTCAACACCCAAGAAAATGTCACAACCACCCATGTTGATGGAAAACATGCGGGTCTTTAGGTGGTAATATCCTATCTGAAGTTTGATATTTTCACAATGGCCTTCACATTTCATTGTCCCCCCATTAGCAATCTAGACCTGGAAATTAGAGACTGCTCTAACAAAACAATGAACAGCTTTGACGACTCTCTGATGGATACAGTTATGCGTGCTGCCACTATCAATCAATACTACTACAAGGCAATGTTTAATAAAACCTCTGATTTCGAGAGTTTGGGGAGTAGAAATGCCTCCCAAAGCATGGAGCGAGATCACTAGTTCTTCTGGCATACCTGGGAGCTCATTGTCTTACTGGTTGTCCTCATCTTCCTCCTCTAGTCCCTCAAAGGGTGGGGCTTCCTCAGATGAGCTATGATTAGTAAGGTCAATTTGAAAGAATTTTGGTTACTTGCATTTATGCCCCGAGGAGTATTTGTCATCACAGTAGTAACACAATCCTTGCTTTCTTCTTTCAGCCATTTATGCGGGGGACACCTTTTGAACCTTAAGTGTTTGGGTAGTTCCCTGAGCCTGGGTGGGGCATCCCTTGGCTATGAAATTTGGATCAAGCGACTGGGCAGCTAAAGCACGTTCCACTTCGAAAGCCTTGTTGCAAGCTTCCATCCATGTGGATGGGTGGTGCATTCGAACGTGGGCTTGGATGGCTTCTTTGAGACCACTTATAAAACATTCCAAGTAGAATTCATCTCCCAGACCTGCTGTGCAGATGGTCAATGTCTCAAAGACTGTAATATAGTCATTTACTTTGCCTGTCTTTCATAGCTTAGTAAGATGACCCAAAAAATTAGATTCGTGGTCAAAGCGGTCATAAATGGATTTTGAGAATGCCTACTAAGTACTTTTCCCTAGATAGAATTTATGATGCCACTGCCACCATTTCCATCTCTCTTGATCTAAGTAAAGGACTCCCACATGTAGTTTAGTTTCATCATCTACAATGTTATTAAGAGTGAAATATTGTTCCATTTGTGCTACCCATACTACCGGATTAGAGCCATCAATTTTGTACATGTTTAGCTTGGGTGGTCGAGGGTGGGAATGTTGGTGATTTCCATGGAAGTGAAGATGATGGCTAGATTCTCCTTCAATGTCTTCATTAAAACCATGTTCCTCTGATTGCAATGCCGACTTAATGCCCCTTGTGAATGTGGCCATGAATGTTTGCATCTAGTCCATTAAAGTAGCCAAGTGTTTTTCAATGGTCTTGATGTTCTCGTTGACAATGGCTTGAGATTTGGTTTCTACCATACACAGATCCGGGTTAGTTGTTGTCACTTTGAAAAAATTTGGGACCACCCGAAAATTGAAGCTGACAAGTGAATGGTACCATGTCGCTCAGCTCATTTTCCTGATTCTTATGGGCTAAGTCTCTTATAAGCATCTCGGGAAGGACTCAGACTCTTTTTATTTATTTATTTTTTATCTTTTTACTCTAAAAGTAATTTTACTCCCCACTTATCAATACTACAGTGGCCAATTTCCAGAAAATTTAATCCTGCCCAATGTCCTGTGAGAATCGCCCCAGGGTATAGGAGCCACAAGCCTCCCTGCACAAATGGTTAGATATGCCTGCAAAACCCTTATTTTCGAATGTGATTTGGACTGTGGTGGTGACAAAACCCCAGCTGCTAGATCTGAATGGTACTGTGGCAGTAGACCCTCAACTGGTGGATCTGATTGTTGCAGTGGTAAAAAAACCCCAATTGATAGATCTGATCTGACAAAGAAGATAATGGGTGATCTTTAGAGAGACAAGGGAACTATGGTCTCAAGGAGTGTCAGGTGTTACATATCACAATATACATAAGGGTCCAACAGTAGTACTCAGCCCAATATTTTAGGGCACTAACTAAGGAGGATCAACCATACCCTTAGCCGTACTACTCAACTACCCTATCGTATGCATGAGTAATCTCCCCAAGTGTTGTTCTTGATGTAGTGTAGCAACAAGACGACCGACGATTTATTTAAGGTGAGGTTTCAGGTAAGCCTAGGGGGCTTTCGATATACCCATAGGGTACATGGAAGACAGTCTGTGCACAGTTCTGTCTAATGCACTACTACTCGAAGGGGTACCCAAAGGGGTTATAAGGGAGTCCAACAAGTGTGACCACCTCTTGTATTTCTTGCATGAATGCCTCCCCAAATCTTCAAGTTTATGCGCTCAATGACAGATCCCATGGTTTAAAGATGTCAGAACACATCTTGAGCCTAAAACAAATTCTGCTAAAAATGGAGATACCACCGACCTTGGAAAGCGCTCTGATACCACTTGTTATTCTCTTGACCTACGAGAAGATGCCAGAATACCAAGTATATGAAGAAATACAACCCAGAACATAGAAAAAAATGCGAAATAACAAGGATTTTATTATTCAGAGATGAAAGCGATGTTCTCTTGCCTCTTCGAGGGGACAATCTCCAATAGAGCAAAGCTTGATTACAAAATAAGACATGACACTCCTCAATGGGGAGTCTCTATCCTTTATATAGGATTCATACATGAAATACCATGGGTCAGTACCAGGGTGCTCATAATACCATCTATCTAATACCATGGCCAATTTGCAACTAACTCTGGTCCCTTTCTTTAAATGTGAGTCAACCACTTACAATTACTAATATGGGCTTTATTGACTCTTTAACTAACTATAACTATGACTTGACCCTATTACATAAATAAGGGGGTTAGATTTGGACTCTAAAAAGAAGCTTGAGATGACAACAGAGTTAGGGATATCTGTGGGGTACACTGATACACCTCACAACTATAGGGTGTACTTTCCAACCAACAGGAAGACAATGGTTTGTAGAGATGTCAAATTCGATGAGGGGAAGGCCATGCGAGTTTCCCTTGAGAGTGAGATTGAGCTACATGCAAATGAGGAGGTATTAGCTCCTAGGGTTGAGGAGCCTTAGATTGATTTGGAGTAGCCACATGTAGAGGATCTGGGAGTGGAGACATCCACTCAAGTAGAGTCTTCCAGAGAGGGAAGAAAACACACCAGAGAGGTTGATAGATTGTTGGATGATGCATGGGAAAATGTCAGAGTACCCACTTCTTAGCGCAGGAAGAGGAGGTCACCTAAGAGGTACATTGAATACATGGATCTTATGGTTGAATGTGTTGTGACATAGCCATATTCCTTTAAGGAAGTAGTGAAGCAGTCAGTTTGGGTTGATGCCATGGTGGAGGAGTATGAATCCATACTTCGTAACAGTTTTTGGGATGTGTTCCTGAGACTAGAGGACAAGTCGGCGATGAGATCTCATTGGATTTACAAGGTAAAGCAAGCTATAGATGGTCGTGTGGAGAAGCGCAAGGCTAGATTTGTGGCCTGTGGATTTTCACAGGTAGAGGGGATTGACTATCATGAGACCTTTTCTCTTGCTGCAAGGTAATCATAACTTAGATCTATATTGTCACTATCATCACAGATGTGTTGGAAGGTACATTATATGGATGTGAAGACAACCTTCCTTAATGGCATGATTGAGGAAGAGGTGTACATAGAGCAGCCTGAAGGTTTTTGAGACCTTCGACCATGAGTCGCATGTGTGTCGGCTCAAGAGAGTGTTGTATGAGTTGAAGTAAGCACCCCGTGCTTGTCAAACCGTGATAAATAGCTAATTTAATGGGTTGGGCTTCATGAAGAGTGAATCGTATGTGAACCTGTACCATATAATGGTGGAAAGTAAATTGTTGATCATTGTACTTTATGTTGATGATCTCATACTGAGAGGTGATGATCAGCTAATCAAGTCTTGCAAGGAGGACCTTGTAAGAGAGTTTGAGATGAAGAACATGAGGCTGATGCATTACTCTCTTGGAATGGAGGTATGGTAGGGAGATGGGGAGTTGTTTTTGTCTCAGGGAAAGCATGCCAATGAGATACTCAGGAGATTCTGCATGGAAAGTAGCAAACCTGTGGAGACTCCTCTAGCAGGTAACTAGAGGAAGGAGGATAATACTTTAGGGGAAGTAGTGGAAGTTATTGTTTATAGGAAGCTTGTGGGTTTACTAATGTACTTGGTGAACACACTATCGGATATGTGTTGTGTAGTTAAGTAGCTTAGTCAAGCAATGGTTAGGCTTAACAAGCTATATTGGAAGGCAGCAAACCATGTATTGAGATACCTCAAGGGCACTTCTCATTATGGATTATGGTACAGAGAGATAGAGGAAGTGAAGCTTCAAGGCTTCACCGATGCAAATTATGCATATAGTCCCTCCAACAGGAATAACACATCAGGAGGGATATTAAATATTGGGTCAATGACAATTTCTTAGTACAACAAGAAACAGAGATCGGTTGCATCGAGTTCAATAGAGGTAGAGTACATGGCTGCGAGTCAGGTAGCATGCAAGGCCATCTAGATCAGG
Source organism: Pinus taeda (assembly GCA_000404065.3). Classification (NCBI taxonomy): domain Eukaryota; kingdom Viridiplantae; phylum Streptophyta; class Pinopsida; order Pinales; family Pinaceae; genus Pinus; species Pinus taeda. The sequence continues at coordinate 45,595 of APFE030790785.1, forward strand.
AAGACCCTATTTGGTTTGTTTTGTTAGCATATGAATCCAACTGTGATTTAATATGATAATCAGAGTTGTATCAAACTCTCTGAAAATCCAGGTTTTCATGATCAGTCCAAGCATACTGATATCATATATCATCATCTCATATATTATGTATTGAGGTAGATTATGTTGTTAGAGTACATTCCCATGGTGGAGCAAGATGCTGACATTTTTACAAAGGCATTGTCAAGATGTAAATTCAAGTTTCAGAGAGACAAGATTAGGGTAGCTGATAATCCCTTTCTTATTCATAGGGAGTGTTGAGAAATGGAAACAAGAAATTCCAGATTAATTTGTCCTTGAATTAATTTGTGAATTAAATTTCTAATTCTTTTCTCATAACAACTTGAAATAGTTAATTAAGTTTAATTAACTTAATTAGCTTAGGAATTTCGAGTTGGAAGTCTTTTTGTAGTCATGTATATGTTATCCCTAAGTTTTAGGGGTTGAGTATGAATTTAAATTGAGTTGGAAATTAGATCACTCAATTTACTGCGTTAGGTTTAGTTAAATTAGTTCTAAATTGTTTTTGGAACTAATGGAGGACTAACAGTTAGTTGATTCACTAGTGCATCCAATATTGCTACTCTAGTTAACTAAAGATTCCCTCATGAGAAACTCATTCATGTTAGTTCAGAGAAAGACCCAGTCTAGAATAGAGTACAAGGAGAGTGTACTATTAGTGGTATTATTGAATGGAGTGTAAATGTCATGCATGCATCAGAGATTGAACCTATGTTTGTATTGTGTAGTTTTGGAAGCATGAATTCACTTTAAATATGGGCTATTCATCCTAGGAATTATGCAAGAGATTAGGAGGTTTGGAGAGCTGCTAAATACGATAAGCATTTAGCTTGAGCTAGATTGTGAGATGAGAGAGTTAAGCATACTTGTGCGGAAATTTTCTAGTGAGAACAAGCGTTGTATCTTCACCCATATTTATGATATATGCAATATAGATAGTGGAGTTTTGAGGAGTGGATTTCCTCAAATACATCTTGTGTTATGTACCATTGATTTATCTTCTTCTTGTTCATTTTGTTTTCATCGATCTATTGGCTTCTGCTAGTTGAAAGTAGAAGTAGATTCTTGTCTTTTGCTTTAGTACATTGCATGAGCTCGTGAATCTACAGGGTTTTCTAGAATGGTCTGATGGGATTCTCATGTTTTGGTTGAGTTAGATCGTCGAATGGATTCGAATTTGAGTGAGGTGGATCTCTGAATAAAAGAACACATGGCCTAGTAACCCATGAACTCGACTGCACGTTGCAGTAAAGCCAAATTTTATGTTGCTTTGGTGGGCCTAAGAATCCTCAACCAATGAATGGCAAGATATATGGTAAATCCTAGAGGTGGGTGCTCTCCATTAGGCCCAGTAATTGTGGGATGGGATATATGGTAAATAATAGAGAGAGGAGTCTCGGTTAGGTCTAGTGATACAATGTGGATTGCGGTAAATCCTAGAGTCTGGGAGGCAGGGAAATTCCTCACGATGTAGGTGGAGATATCTGGTGGAATCCATGATTGTTTTGGCTTACTTATCTGGTGGAGATCATGGTAAAGCCTATTATTACATGTTCAATGTGTTGTCCTAGTGATCCAGTGTGGATTGCAGCAAATCCTAGTTTCTATTGATGAGGGTGAGGTGGTTTAGCCTCAGGATTCCATGGTTGGTTATTTTCGTTTGAGTCACACATTCATACTTGGAATTTGGCAGAGGGGTGATTGAGTAAAGAGTGATTTGGCTCAGCCAATCTATGGTAAGGTGAAATGTGGTAGTCCCATACCAGGTTGGCTTTTGCATTCATTAATAAGAGGTTCTTTCCTTGGTATCTTATGTTTAAATGTACTGGTTTATATGTGGATTCTATGGGTGATGTATCCTTGATATTTCTATTTTTATTATGTTGGTTATAAGCATGTATTATGACAGTGATGATGCATGGCTCTCCACATGTTTTTATTTGTGAATGAATGAACAATGTATCTATGACTTAATCGATGATAATGAAGCTAATGACATAATCAAACAATGATTCTTAGGGATTCTCAGATAAGTATGAGACCCATATGCTTAGATATGTTGTTTAAACCAGTAGATTAAATATTCGTGACAAGTTGGACGAAATGCCTGTCATGGCTAGTAGGGGTCCAATCAAGTCCTTGTTCAAGTAATTGCATTTGTATCATTATTTTGTTGTTGTCTTTCAGTTCTGAAGGTGTCATGGAGTTCTAAGCAATGACCTAGACTCTGGGCCTGAAAAAGTGGCACAAATCCCGAAGTTGCGGGCACAAGAATGAGGAGAAAAGTACCTAGGCACACCAATACCTTGATGTGAGAGTGACTAGAGCCTCCAAGATGCACCCTTGTCCATATCAAGGGTGCATCCAAGGGCTTAATGAACTAAAACTTCAGTTGATCTCAGGGGCTGGTTACCTGAGTGGTTGGGATGGCTCTTGGGAGTTTTGTTGCTGATGTGGAAGGTCTACATCATGTGTTTCCATCGATTCCACTTCCTTAACTGACACATAGGGAGTCGAATCATATCATAGTAACTTCTCATCACATGTTTACCTTGGTTGTCTAGTTACTTGGCTAGACGTGGGAGGAGGTTGTTACAGAGTGGTATTAGAGTGGGTTGTGCTCTCTTTGGGTCATATCTAATACAACAGAGTGGTATCAGAGCATGGCTCAACGCTTGGAATAAATGGGTAGAACGTGTTTGTCATGCATGCATGTCAGTTGTATATGTGTTCCTTATGATTTTAATCCATGTTGTTGTTTCATTTTCATGGTGTTGATAATTGTTCTAGTGATGTCACCATGTGAAGGTTGATGAAGTTTTTGTTGGGATGTGTTAGTCATAAATGCATGTCGGTTGTATATGAATTGTTATGCATTTCAGTGTCTATATGATGTTATGCATGCATTGTGCAGTCATTGTATGCAAATAGGTCATCATGATGATATTGGTATGTTATGATGCTAATGTTTTAGCTGAGATAGAGCAGGAGATACATATCATTAAAGTGAAGTTGCAACAATGGACTTCAGGGTAAGATAAGATCATCATACAAGTTTGTATGGTGGGCATGTAGGTATGTTGGTTAATGTTTGCTATAAGCGTTAAGGTTATTGATATTCTTGTCATTCTATTATTATTATGATTAGATGTATGATAAAGGCTAGTTGATTAGTATAGTCATCTGCACATGTGTCAGATAGTCATGAATGATAGTAACATATGGTTGTATGCATTTCTATTGTTGTTTTATGATAGCTAACTTGGTGATTATGTTATATGTTGTTGATGAGCATGTTATATCTTAACTTTTTTTTGTTATATGTTGGTTAATTATTAGGGCTATTGCGTTAAGATCTTGATGTTATATGTATTATACTAGTTTGGATTGGTCTATGAAAATGGTTAAGGTTATGACATTCAGGTATTTGTCAATATGTTGTGATATTTTGGCATACTAATCTAGTCTGATTGTGCAGATGTGATTATTATGTATGAATTATAATTGTTTATGAGTTAATGATGTGAACATGTTAGCTAGTGACTATTATGGATATCATGACCTTATTTATGGTTGAGTTTATATGTTGTGAAGTTATATCATGCCAATCTAGCTTGATTGTGAAAACAAGATAGCCTCCCTTGAGATACATTAAGGTATGATTTTTCTTATGTCGTATATTTGGTGCTTGAATGATTGATTATGTCGTTTATTTGGTGTTCAAGTGGTTGGTGTCTATTATTTCATCTAGTTGACTTATCTAACATGGTACATTTATAATTTGTTTGAATGTTTGATTAATTGCATGATATGAGTGTGTGTCTATAAGATTTCAGGAAGAAATGATTTTGTTTAAAGATGGTCATACTAACACAAATGTGTTGAGATAATTGACGTGTACTTGAGTGTAACATTATGTATTATGACTGATGAATGTGAGTTTATTTTGATTATGACACGGTTGTTAGACTTGGTGAAGGTTGATTTCCAAGTAATAGATATGTTGCCTTGATCTTTGGAACATGTGATCAACATGTGTGTATAGTTGTAGCAAACATGCTTGGTATTAGCATAACAAGGTAATAGTTGATTTGTTTATATAACCAGCCATTGGGTGATGTGGCAGTACGTAGTAAGACTTAGTTGTAACAAGGTAAAGGTAAAAGAAATGAATTGGGTGAGAATTCCTTTGGCTATGTTTGGAAACTGCAATTTTAAACAAATGAGTGCCTTGCATATAGAAAGTCTTCTTAACCCTAATTTGTCTGGAGTTATGTGTATATGTTCTATATTCATTGACATGTATTTGATAGGTATAACAATTGGCATCTAGTTATAGCAAGATATGTCAAGGGAATTAGAGTCCCTTGAGACATGGCATAGATGTGTTCAACTAGAAGGCAACATTCATGGCACAACAAGGTAAGACAACTAGTATACATTGTATATTTATTTATGCACTGACAATTATGTGTTTATGGCAGCATGATGTAGGAGATTGCATGGCAAAGAGGATACCATAAAGTATTGAAGAAGGCTCAGGTTGAGATTTCCTTAGGAAACATGGGGATTGATTCATGGTGTTTGTTGCTAGTCTTGTGATTATGGTCTTTTGTGAATTGTTTACACTTGATTTGCGGTGTTGATTGCATCTAGTGCATGATCATGCCACTTTGTTTGTGGTGTTGTATTGTTATTTGTTTTCATGGTTTTCTTCTTGTTTGTTTCTTATTCTTTCCTTTTATGTTTGAGGGTCTTGGGAATTGGTTGGTAAAGAAGAAAGTTGAGGCAACTCTGGGAGAGATGTGTGGAACCCAACATGTAATGAAAAAGTGAGATGAATTTGGTGCATGTGTAAGGGAAGTTAAATGTAATAGTATGACAATCAGCTAATTTGGTTGAGTTCATTAGTGGAAATGGATGGTGGCACGAAAATCATGAGAAAGTCAACATGAAGGGTAAAGTAAACGGATTTGAGGTTTCATATGCCTTGGCTATGTTGGGAACTGTTGTCCTCAATATTCTCCATGTTGTGCATAAATAAAGGAAGTTCTCTTAACCTTCGCATTATGATATCTGCTAATTATGTTGTGACCATTATTATGATGATTTCTATATATGTATACATGTATGTATGTATGTATTTCATGTTTGACAGTGTCATCATGGATCATGAATGTTTTTATGCTAATGTTTATATGTATATATGTATGTATGTATGTATATCATTGTTTGACAGGATGATGATTGTTTAATACTAATATTTATATGTATATATATGTATGGATGTATATTTCTACCTGACAGGGTCGATAGGAATAATCTTTGTGGAGAAATAATTTCTTACGGAGGTGAATTACATGATGCGGTTCCTATTTTATGAGGAACCAAGTGGGAAGAGTAGATTGACATATTTTTGATGTGGATATGAATTGATATTATGTGACTATACTATGTCTATGTTTAATGTGACTATACTATGTCTATCTTTATGTTATGGATAGGCTAACGCTGAGAGATACATCAAAAAAATGAAAACAACGTGACCTGCGACATGCTAGGTTAAGCATGGATGGCAGAGAGACACTAGAAGCAAGGTTGTCTGGTAGAGGTAGTGTGGTCTTGGATGTGTAATGCTATTGTGGTGTATATGTTGTGCATATTTTATATTAAATGATTGTACCTATGGTGTTGTGTGCATAATTCATATGTATTGTTGGGTATATATGGTGCTATGTACATGTTGGATATGTGGTTTTGTGTACATATTTATGCACATGATGGATATGCATCATTGTGTGCATATGGTGTTGTGCACATGTTGGGTATGCAATGTTGTGTACATATGATGCTATGTACATGTTCTATATGTAATGTTATGTACATATGGTGTTTTGTGCATGTTGTACAAGTGGTACTATGTACATATTTTGTTGTGTGCATGATTGTACATGTGGTGTTGTGTGCATGTGGTGTTGTGTACATGTTATACATGTGGTGCTGTGTGCAAGGGGTGTTATGTACATGTCGTGCATGTGATGTTGTGTACATGTGGTGTAGTGTACATGTCATGCATGTGGTATTGTGTACACATTGTATAGGTGGTGCAGTGTACATGTGGCATTGTGTATGTGTTCTGCAAGTGGTGCCATGTATATGTGATGCTCTCCAAATGTTGTGTAGGTGGATCTGGGCATGTGGTACTGTGTACATGTTGTACATATGGTACTGGTGTACATGTGGTATCATGATCATGTCATACATGTTGTGCTGCAGCCACGCAGTACTATGTATCTGCATTATGTAGTCATGGTATCATGATATATGTATTCATTGTGTTGTACTTTGTGTACATATTTGTGTTGTGTTGTATACTAGGTGTATGTGTATGTATTTTGTTGTGGTGTACATAGGACATAAGAGTATGCATTGTGTTGTGTTGTACACTAGGGGTAGGTGTATGTGTGGTATGTTAGGTGTAGGTGCATGTATTGCATGGTGTTGTATGTCGTGTGTGGTTATATGTGTGTGACACACACTATGTGTTTGTGCACATGGTTGAGGAGAAGGCACTGGGTATTTTTTGGGCATGGAAACTGATCTGATGTGTGTATGAAATAAAGACAAAGATAGAAGCTAAGGATTGGTTAAAGGATAAGTAACAATATTTTATTTGAGCGTGACTTATGACTTTGGTCTAAGATAATTACATGTGATCTATGATTCTAGTTTATGATGGTTACATGTGATTTATGATTTTCATCTATGGTTGTTGTGTTTTGAGATAACCTAATGTGATATGTCTATACATGATGGTTTGTTCAAAGATGCTAGTTTGACTTGTTGTGACAGGAAGCAAACAAAATTACAAGTATACCTTGTTGACGGGCCACCAATGAGATATGATTTGAGGTTATTTTAATTTTCTTTGAATCTAATGGAAACTATGTGCTTGGTACAGGAAAGAATGAAATACCTAGTTGGGTGGTCGAAACCAGCGACAAGAATTAACATTAGCATTGAAAGAAATTAGCATAGGAAACAGTATGTTGGTAAAGCATTCAAGAGCAGGGCCATTGTGGGACACTGGTACCCAATAGCGTCCATTGCTTTCCATGGGCATGCTATGATTGGTATGATGGTTTTGATGTAGGTATATGTCTTGGTTCTTTGAACTTTCGATGTGAGGAAGCCTTGCTAAGGGATGGATCACCCAAGATAGGGGATGCCATGAAACTTGGAAGGTGAGTGACTGCATCAAAGGGGGTGACCAGATTTCCCAAGGGACTATGTAGTAGAGAAGGGAAGGTAGGGGATGGATTTATTTTTGTCATTATAACCAGATGCACATTGGGAGAGTTCCTTGGAAAAATGACCTGATAACTGTTCACTGAGAGGACAAGTAGCACAAAATTACAATGCTAGACATTGGATGTAAATTTGAACTTGCAGTGGATTATAGACTTCTTCGGAAGGAGGTGAATCCTAGTATTACTTTGAGGGTGGAGGTGTGAGCCTCTAGATTCCCTTGTTGTAGATGCAAGCATCGTATCCTTTTATTTGTTGGTTGAACAAATGTGCATATGCGTATATGTGTGTATTATTGTAAATACTATATCAAGCTGGATTTATAATGCTCCATAAACAATATGATTATTTGTTGGGTGAAGAAAATGTGTATGTGTGTATATGTGGTTATTATTGTAAATACCATAAGGAGATTTGTTATAAAGCTCCAGTAAACATTATGTATGTCATGTTTTAGCAGATGATCATTGTAAATACTGCAATGAGCTATGCTATAAATCGCTATGGGTAGTATTTTTGTGTTTTCAATGGTGTTTGTAGTTATAAGTGTCATTGAACATTAAGAACGATGTTCAACCAAGGGGGAGGGTTCTGTAATAGGCCTGGTTAAAAATCCATGTAAAAGTATATAATACCATGGTCACGTGACACGTATTCCAAGTTGAATTGTGGGAAAAACATCCTAGTGGGTGTTCATTCGGTTTATTATGGCTAAAGAAAGTGGAAAAACGGAATGGAAAAAGATTTGGAAAGGAAAACATGGAGTTATTGGTAATGTATTTATGAAAATAAAAGAAATTAGGAGAAAAGGAATGTGAAAGGTCACAGGTTGCATGTGAGGAGGAAATTGAAGGGAAATAATGGAAAATGAAGAAAATAGAGGCCTCATTGATAAAAATGCTTCTAAGGATAAGTTGGAAATATTTTTCTCAAGATTTTTCTCAGGCTTGGTCAGTGTAATGTTTTTGTTAGTTCAGTTTTGGAGCTTTAATTCTATTCTCTCTCTCTCATACTCTTGGACACTTAGAGTTCTCTTGGAGCACTCTTGGAGAATGTGGCATACTTGGATGCCTAGAGAAAGAAGGCAAGGGAAAAGTAGGAAAGCGCAGGAGGAAAAGAAGCTGTAGTATGATTATTTGCACGTATCGATTTGCATGTGTGTCTTCCTTGCTATATTTGGCATGCATGGTGATGTGTGTGTGTTTGTTATGAGGAACTTGGTATCTATGGATAAATAATGATTCCCTAGGTAGGTATCTATACCTAGAACAATATGTTTAAAGCGCTTATCCTTTTTCTATAGACGATAAATAAGACAAAGGGGATTGAAGGACCTACTTGTTCTTTCACTTTCATTTTTTCTCCTTTGTTTGACTCCCGTCGCTCCTTCTCGAACTTAACTCACTCCAAAAGTACCTGAAAGCATAAATAGAAGACAGGGAACCAATCAAAGAAAGAGACCTATCGAATACAAGTAAATGGAATTAGATACATTCACACATATAAACATCATATATCAAGAGGAGCATATGGAAAAGTGTGTAAATAGATTTATTAAGTAGAAGGAAGAATTACAACCATGAAGTCTGATCCATTGTCACTCTTCTAGCTTGGGTTCCAACCAACATCACATCAATAGCACAACACTCCAACATCATAAAAACACTTGCTTATGCTCTTAATTCTCATACCAATAGTATCTCCTTACAAATTCTCAAAGTCCAACCCTTGATCACTTAGATGAGTGCTCAATTTATAGGCAGATGGAGGAGGTTTTGCCATAAATGAGGTTATTGAATGGCCTTCCAAACTTAGAGTTAGTTTCCATGGAGGAAGGGATGATAGGATAGGAGGTTACTTAACTCATTCCTCATCCATTTTCGAGCTCATAGGATATGATAAGTATGGGAATATTCTAGATGACTCCAAAAGATAAGAATATTCCCAGAACCCTATGTGAACTTTTCTCAATATTTCCTAGTGTAGGTCAAAGTGGGCCTAGGTGCTCGACAAAGCACCTTAACATGGGCCTACTTGCATTGAAGCACACTTATCCCTGTCCAAGGCTGTGCTGGTCCCTCAAGGAGGAAATTCTAGAGGGATTCAGGCCAAGAAACTTTCAGTGAAGGGGGCATTCAAAATGGTGACTTGTCTAGGGCACGTAGCAACTGAATTAGGGTTTGATAAGCCCCCGTGGTACTAATATGAATGGTGGGAGTGATGTGCCCTAATGGATCTGTAAAAGCTACCCCCTAAAGCATGAAGTCGAAAATAATGATGTGGACTGACATGTTTTACGATGTGATGAGGAGGTTTTGAAGTGGTTGGTGACCTACATCAATTACAATACACAATATCATGATATTTTGATCTTTTCTCATGAATTGTTGAGGGAAGGCCTACCCATGCTCAACATATAAAATTTCATTACAAGTACATAGATAGTCATCCATAGATATAGACCCGTGATAGGATGACCATCACTGTAAATCCATTGTACGGATGATTTGGTACTTTTCCTGAAATCGCAGCTCGAATGGATGAAACTAGATCTAAGGTCTTCTATCCCATTCAATTTTTCACTCAAGTACGAGTCTAAACATGACAATATGTGATCTGAAGTCGAACACAGGAAGACACCATCTAATTACTAGCCAATGATGTACGCTGTGAACAAACGCAAGAGAAATCACCAATAATGATAATGATCCTCAAGATATTGGAGTACATTTTGCATGGTGTGAATGGATGTTTTGATGTTGAGCACCATACAAAGTCTTTCGGTAAAAGGGAAGTGATGTCAACCTATCGCCGAAACCAAGAAACTTGTCATTGATGTAAGCAAGCCTCAAGGTACTATAAGGGTGTTTCTAAGTCAACTTCTTGGATAATATGCTGATGTCAACAAGAAGAGACCTGTCACAAGAGGGCCTTGATGTATCCAACATCAAGAACACAAAGAGAGTGTAATGATTTTGGAGATGGAATTTAACTGACGACACAAGGCTTAGGAATGGCGCTCATGAAAATGAAGGTTTATGGTATTGTAAAGGATGAATTTTAAACTAAGTGACTTCTCTTGAACATTTCGACGACACTGAATGGATTGGCAACATTAACCCAAAACAAAAGTAATGGATGCTATGATAGACCAAGGTATGATGACCATAAAGCAGAAAACCCAACAGTAATAGTCACAATGATGAAATGAAAGTGTCGTGTTCAAGAGCGACCTGCTGCCATAAAGCGGTTTACCCCTTTTCCCATTTGCCCCAGTCATTGCTGACCAATACCTCTTTATTTTTATCAAGCTGAAGGAGGATAACGTATGCTGGTTTGATAATTCCAACCTTCGGGTGAACCCATCGCTATGTGATGTTTTAACAAGTCTAGTGAAAGTGAAACTCGGTCTTGTCATGATGGACAAGTCTGTCTCTATTTGTTGTTTTAATGAGTTTAACGACAATGATAACTCGATCCTTTTCATGTTTAGAGACTTTGAAAAGGGACAAAAAGAAAACTCCACAAGTTATTTTTCATATATTTGTCTCTAGTGTCTTAAAAAGAGTAAAACAATACAAGAGAGAACCTATTGACCATGTTCGGTCAGCATATTCCTTTTTCATAAATAATTTATCTCAGCCCGAAAAAGGGTTAAACTTATAGTGAGTAGATGTCATTTCCAATCCGTTAATGAGCTAAAATGGACAAGTTCTTGGCAATATTTTCATATTTCGAGAGTCTAAAAAGAGCTGAAAGAGGACTCTAAGGGGGTTCCTATTTCGATGTTTAACATAGCTCAAAAAAGAGATAAAAGTATGCTCTGTGGTCAAAGTACAATTCACGATCACGCACGTAAAATTTTGTAGGTGAGCTATAAATATGTTCAAAGAAACCCCAAATGGATTAAACGTACCTGTTTCATTGCTAAAAATAGGTAAATACTAAAGTTTATTCATTTAATTTTCATGAAATAAACATGAAAACAAGAATTTACCACGTTATTTTCACCATTTTATATTTACCATTCCGTTCGTGCTTTGATCCTATTTCTTACCTCAATCTTCCTCACCTAATTACGAGAGATTCTATTGATCATTTCTTGTGCCATCCAAACTAGGTAGGAGATCTACCCCCCCTCTTTATTTTCATGTCATTCTTTTACTATTTCATGCATGTTTTTAGGGTTTTTAGGGCCCCTGGGGTTTGAATTTTTCACCCTGAGCCAATGCAGGCTTTCATGTCGAAAACTGTGCTAGGGAGCACCTAGATAGAAGGGATTCTACATTGCAGCACAATGTCTCCTTGCCTGGGCTGTGCTGGGGGTGTTTCACAAACTTGTTTCACCAAATTGACCCACAATTTCTCCAGTTTTTTGCATGAAAAGGATCCTAACTAAGCTTATGGTTTGATTTCAAGATTTCATCAGATCAGAATGTCTATTACTTGGTGAGAAAGAGAGCCTAAAGAACAAGACATGGATGCCCTAAATGACTCGGGTACAGTTGAGGCCCTTAGAAATTATGGGTTGCTCAAATACTTCAGGCTGCCCAGAATGAGGCAACAATAAGAACTATTGCAGTTTCTAGCTCATGCATGGGATCCGACAAATTAGGTATTTCACATAAGAGACAAATTTTTCTCCATTGTGATTGATGATGTTTACCTTCTTATAGGGTTGTCAAGATGTGGTACCCCCATATCTCTTTTAGGTTCTACCCATGGAGGGGAAACAGTGAGGGACTATGCTCGACAATTCTATTGGGCAGGTACACATCCTAGCAAGGACGGAAAGATAATCATGAAATATATTCATGATTTTCCTTTGAGAACAACCCTTTTCACCATTGCAAAGTTGGCAGGCAGTGTGACACTTCATCTGGCAAACAGATCATATGTGCAATATCCTCTTGAGTGTCTTGAGCCAACTTTATTCAACTGGTGTGAGGCAGTTCTTTCTTCATTGAAAGAGTAGATGACAAAGGTAAAGAGTGGGAAGACCAAGAACTTTAGCTATGGACCACTCTTAATTTCTTTTACCTTAGAAAAAATTCCATTGATGCAACCCCAACATGTAACACTAGGTGTAGCTGGTCCTAGAGATCCACGAATGCAGTGATGGGTCAAATTGATGTCTAGACATGATGGTTAGTCATCGACTACATTTTCCACAACATTCTTCTATTGGCTCGATCGACAACACATTTTCATCGAGGAGCATCCATACACAGGGATGGACTTTTGTGGAGATCCAGAGTTGAGTCTACAAGTGGGCACTGAATGGGGTGCTATAGGTAAATTGGTTTTGACCAAAATGTTTTTTTATTTTTAAGTTTCTACATGTTTTTGTGTTTTGATGTTCCAAGACTAAACAAAAATCATTCTCTTGCATGTATGTGGGTACTGTTCGACCTATGAGGCACTGATAGGAGGCAGGTTGGCTAGTGCAAAGAAATGTTGGGAGAGCAGTTTTCGAGGATTTGGATTTGGTTGAGACACTTGTAGAGTTACAAGATCATGTAGAGGGATTTGACCTTGGTATTTTGGATTTCGGGATTGAGGAGTTACCTATGAGGCTGTAGCGTCATACTATTGGTGTTTCAGGCCATTGGATACGGCTCTTGCACATGATAGCTCAGGATATGACATCTTATCATCAACATCACTAGGTCTACTTAGGATGTTTTTTGCATGCATTTTGAGTTTTTAGGTCAAATGACCAAACATTTCTTGGACACAAATTTTGTAAAAACTTTTAAAACATCCATCTATCTTTACTTTCAAAGTTTTTATATATACTGTTATGTACAATCCTATTCAATTAATGATGTGAATTGAAAATTTACTTTTACATATGTCGCAAATGTCTATTTAACACATAGTTTGCTAATGAACTCAAAGTTTCTGGAAATATGTTGATATTCAATGTACTCAGAATGTCTTTCCAAAATACGAACTCTAAGGAACATAGGAATAATTCTTGGGTTTTTTATGGTATAAATGTTTGTTAATTGTAGTACAATGAGTTGTGAGTCTAGCCTAGTGATGATTTGGCGAATGCCAACTGAAATGGCATCAGAGGGAAGTTCAGTAAATGCGCTATACTCAGCAGTATTGTTCATCAATTGACCGATAGAAATCCCTTGAAGACTCACTAACTCACCACTTGGAGCAAAGATGGCCCATGCTGCAGAAGATAGGTTCTGCGTACTACAACTAGCACCATCGGTGTAACCAACAAATGGTTCCAAAGGTTTTGACATCTGCAACAAATCCAAAGTAGATTACTTAACCACATAAAAGCTCTAAAAGACACACTGACACACAAACATGCAATTAAAGCATATATACAGTTATTTTTACTACACTCAATTAAGCATTGTAATATTCGAGATACAACCCATTTCGGGGCTGCGACAATGGAATTCCATCATAATCCACCAACTTGTAGGCACCTTTTGCCAAAACACACTTGACAATATAAGGACCCATCCAAAGTGATTCAAATTTTCCTGCTCCTAGTTTATCAGCTTCCCGATTGTAAAGAAAGACCAAGTCTCCTTTTGAGAAATCATGAGGCTTGAAATTTTTGTCATATTATGTCTTGATTCGTTTCTTATGCACTTCGTTAGCTAATGCGGCTTCACAATAGGTTTCATCCAGATGGATAAGTTCCAAGAAATGCGCTTCTTTTTTAGAAGTGTCAGGTAACAGGTCAATCGCGAGTTTGAGAGATGAAATTTTTGCATTGTATCGGTAAGATTGCCTCCAGACCATACACCAATTGAAAGGGTGTGAATCCAGTTGCATTCCTCACTGAGGTTTGATATGCTGACAAGGTAGAGTATAAGATTCAATGCCAGTTTCGTTTATGAACCCTATCATTCTTTGAAGCATTCACTTCAGGACTTTGTTGATGGCCTCAACTTCTCTGTTCGCTTGCGGATAATAAGGAGTAGAACTATCATGTGAAAGTCCTAACTTGGCAGTTAACTCATCCATCATGTGATAGCGAAAATGAGACCGATGATCTGTAACTATAGCCTGTGGTACAAAAAACTGGGAAACCACATGGTTGAAAAAGAAAAGAGAAATCGTCTTGCCACTATTTTTTAATTTTGACATCGCCTCAGCCCATTTTGTGAAATAGTCAACGATGACTATAATGTACCCATGCCCCCCCCCAAGGTGGGGTTACATGTCATGAAGCAATTCCCCATTTGGCAAATGGTCCAACAACGATAACAAAATGCAATGGTGTAGGTGGTAATCTGGCTTTACAATCATAGATCTAGCATGCATGATAGCTTTTGACAATAATTATGCAATCGTTGAATATGGAAGGCCATAAATAACCAGCACGAAGAATTCTCTATGTGGTAGCATAACCAAATAAGTGTCCACCACAAGCACCTGAATGGAAATCGTTCAAAATTTTCTTGGCTTCCTCATGAGTGAGGCACCTTCGTAAAATCGTATTGATACCATGACGATAAAGAGTGTTGCCAACGATCAGATAATCTTTGGCTTTGTATTAGATACGTCACTGTTGCGAGTGAGAGGTATTAGGCCGAAAATTTTAAGCCTAGAGATAAATTAGTATATCTCCATACCACACGTCAGATGCTGAAATCAGGAACAAAGACTCATCCAGAATTGATGGTTCTGATGTTGAATCAATGGTATTCGAGGGAAGATAGGAAATAAGTGTAATGAAGGCTAGAGATTTCTTTGATTTGGATTTGATGAATTCCAAATCAAACTCCTGCAAAATGACGATCCATTTTGAGTATTCCCCCCCCCAGAAATTGACGTGATAAAATATATGTCATATGGTTGCAATCCAAAATGACAGTGGTATTTTGGAGCGGGATGTAATGGTGAAACCTCTGTATAGCTTGAATAACAGCCATACCTACCTTTTCATCATAAGAGTACTTAACTTCTATATCATTGAGATTGCAGCTCAAATAATATAATGGATGTTCAACCCCATCCTCTTCTTGGACTAAAATCATTCCAATCGTTGTATTTGCAATGATGAGATATAACAAGTAGTCGCTTTAATCATTTGGGGAATACATTAATGAGGCTCTAATTAAGGTATCTTTAAGAGCATAAAAGGAAGCTTGCGCAACCTGGTTCCAATAGAAGGGTTTTCATTATCATGTCAGTGTCTAATGAGTCATTTTACATCTTGTTCATGCTTCAGTTGTGCCTTGGCAAGTTCATTTCCCTCTCCTAGGGTTTTGAAGCCAATTTCTCTTGGATGGTCATATCAATGGAAAAACTTGTTTCCTAATGTTTATACACCTTCCCCTATCCTTAAATTACCTTATCAAACACTTCCCATCCCTCATATCCCCCAAAATCCTCATTTTTGCACAAACCCTAGTTTCTAGCTACAACCTGGCACTTTTCTAGGTTTGGCCTGTGATTTGCCCTTTTGGACCCCTTCCCCTCACTCAATCTCTGAGATTCCACTTTCCCCTACTGCCTAACATCCCTCCTCACTCCCAAAAATTTCCCCAAGAATTTAGAAGCCCCTTATCCCCTTCATTTCGCTTCATTTCGACCAAATTCCTTGTTTCACACATCGGGGCAAGTTTCACTCAAATGATGTTTTAGAGCAGTATGAGATGAATTTTTGGAAAACTGAGAGAGGTTTTTGTCCAAAACATGCCAAAGACGAAAAACCTCTTTCAATTTTTGCACAGGTGTCATGGTTTGAGAGAAATGTCAAGAATACCGTTGCCTCAGGAGAATCAAAGGCACCTCTGAAGTGACCCTGGGAAAATCACGTTTTCTCCTAGCTTGGTTGGCCAAATGACTTTATTAATGGGTAAAATGATAACTAGACACAAATATATTTCCAATGAGCTATCATGAGCTCAATTTGGGGTTGAGGAAGGCATTCAAAAGTTGACTGCAACAACACTCTTCCTTGAGGCAGGCTCATTAGGCACTTTTTGACCAGTCTTGGGAGATTTGATTTTTGACAGGTCAAATCAACTCCAAATTGAAAAATTCCGATTGGGTTAGAAAGTAGACTCAAATACCTTTCCAACGATCTATCCTACACCTAATTCTGACACCAGGAAGGCCTCCAAAAGCCTCCTGCAAGTGCATGGATTTCTGGGCAGTGCGCGGCTCTGAGAGGGCAATTTTTCTAAAGGAAATTACACGTGCGCGGACATCTGGGTGGTGCGCGGATTTCTGGGCAATTTACACAAAAAAATCATCCAATCAGCAAACTCTCTTCCAAGCTCACCTAAATTTGTCAAGGTATGTCTCCTCCATGTGCTTTGTGGTGGTGTGATGATTGCAAAGGAGGATTATGATCATAATTTCATGCAAGAAATCGATGGAGGAATGATGGGTGTTTTGCAAGCTTATGTTTTGACAGTTTGTTTGTTTCTCAAGGCAATTTTTCCTTATATCCCTCCTTTCATTTTCCCATTGATATTCACATATGTTAATATGTCATATTTATTGATCTCATTTGCAAATTAACCATACAAACCCTACCTCTAAATCCTACCAAACCCTAGTTTCCCATCAGCTGAGCCAGCAGGGCATTCCTTGGGCGGATTTCATCTCCCGACACTTTTTCACACAGTCACACCCAGGGCCGGAACCAGTTCACGAGGAGGGAGGGCCATCACAGCAGCCTGAGACCAGCATTCCTAGACACATGGCTTATTCTCCTCGGGTCACATATCAGAGAGGTCATAGGACCTTATTTGCGGCAGCTCGACGAGTACTTTCTCCACAGCAGGTGGAAGGGGTCTCGTCTTCATCTTCAGAGCAGCGAGTGTTATCTCACACCAGGTGGAAGGGGCCTCGCTTTCTTCATCGGCACAGGTAGTACGAGAGGGCAAGCAGCCCATGATTGAGGATCAGGCAGTTCACGAGGCACATGATGATTTTATTGATCATGATGCCCGCTCTTCCCCTTCAAATCTTTATGAGATTATCAGGCAGAAAGAGGAAGAGAACCTCATGTTGCAGCAGAAACTCCAAATGGCCCAATGGACCAACACTTATCTAGAACAGCGCACCAAACAATTAGAAGATGAAAAGGAGCAGGATGAGTTATGGAGGATCCGTAGTGATCGAATTTTGAACCATAGGAGGCCTGGTGACCTGTTGCGTGCTGATCGGGAGTCCATGCTTATTCGTGTAAATGCACATTTGGAGAGATTGTTGGCAAAGGCAAATCGTGACAAAGAGTTGCTACGTCACATGTAAACACACTATTGGGCAAGATTGCATGTTTGTAAAGCTAAAAACAAAATTCTCCAACGAAAGCTATTAGAGGCCCGCAAGAAGAAGAAAAGGACAAATCCACTATCCATCTTAGCTGAAGCATCCTTCATTCATCATGA